>CAWUFW010021057.1:0-132065 GCA_963921515.1 Calotriton arnoldi | reverse complement strand
CTGGCTCAAACATACTGTCCCACATGGGACTCACGGGGTATGTGACATGACATACACATACACCACCGTGAAATGTGATCATGGCACATGCACAGATATGAACAGTTGCACATCACAGTGGTCATGTACACGTAACACCCAGGATCCTGTCCCCATGAACACGTGCACAGCCTGGGGGTGGCTGCCCCCAGGTGACACCCACAGGACAACATGTACACCAACATACACACAATAGGAAATGCAGCCTTACATGCCTTATGATACAGCTTGGACAGGCTGTCGTGTTGTAGGTGTGCCCCTCACTCCCTGGGAGCTATCTGTGGCTGGCATATGTCCATCTGAGACAGGCATGGTGACATATGCCAGTCACTTGTACAGGGATGCGTTGAACAGCAATGGACCGATCGGTGCCCCCAGCCGGCCCATTGCATTCAATGTGTGCGGGTACGCGTTGTGCCCCTATACGCGTTGTACTGCAATGGACCGATCGGTGCCCCCGGCCGGCCCATTGCATTCAATGTGTGCGGGTACGCGTTGTGCCCCTGTACGCGTTGTACTGCAATGGGCCGATCGGTGCCCCCGGCCGGCCCATTGCATTCAATGTGTGCGGGTACGCGTTGTGCCCCTGTATGCGTTGATCAGCAATGGACCGATCGGTGCCCCCGGCCGGCCCATTGCATTCAATGTGTGCGGGTACGCGTTGTTCCCCTGTACGCGTTGTACTGCAATGGACCGATCGGTGCCCCCGGCCGGCCCATTGCATTCAATGTGTGCGGGTACGCGTTGTACCCCTGTACGCGTTGTACTGCAATGGACCGATCGGTGCCCCGGCCGGCCCATTGCATTCAATGTGTGCGGGTACGCGTTGTGCCCCTGTACGCGTTGTACTGCAATGGACCGATCGGTGCCCCCGGCCGGCCCATTGCATTCAATGTGTGCGGGTACAGCGTTGTGCCCCTGTACGCGTTGTACCGCAATGGACCGATCGGTGCGCACCCATTGACAATGGCCTTGCCTGGCAACGGACGCGTTTTCGAATTTCGAACGAGTCGGTTGCTGGAAATTCAGTTGGTCACCCACAACAATGTTGCAAAACCATGTATGTCATGAAGTTGAAGATTTGAAGGATGCTGTGGGCGTGTATTGGTGCTGCTATTCCATGGATTGGCCAGATTCAGAAGATGCAAACGACTTGGACCTATCACTTTGGACACAAGGGACAGTATCTGCCTCTCCAGCACATATATATTGCTGGCTGTTCCCCTGAGAGCTCACTTGCCTGCACTACATGCTCCAGGACGACATCTGCCACTGCACTGCTGCTGTCTCTGCCCCTCTGGACCCTGCAATGGCACGTACTGTGGAGAGAGCCCCAGCCTTCAGCCTTGAGGAGAACCAGGCCCTGCTGGACAGCCTACTTCCACAGTACAGCAAGCTGTATGGGACACCAGGGGAGCAGGTGAGTGTTCTGTGCACTGCCTTTCTGAATGTGCATTTTGTCTGACTAGCAAGGCTGAAAGTCTGCACGCCACTGGCTAGCAGGCTCACTGAGTAGTTGTCACCCCCCATAGTGTGTAGTGACATGCACTGGACAGGTATGGTGCAGTGACAGTGCATTTGAACAAGGTTTTACTTCCCATGCAATGATACCATGTAGTGACGTCTGGCAAACTGTCCATGGGCAGCGTTGCACTGCCTGTGTACATCATGTGCCCCTGTGAATGAGACATGTATATACAACTGTGTCATGCACGGATATGTTGCATGTGTAGTAATGGCCTTTTCACTTTGTCATCCTGACAGGTTAATGCCCATCGGAAGCAGGAGATCTGGAAGGACATCGTCCGGGCTGTCCGGTCCGTGGGGGTCTACAAGCGCCGGATCCGCAACTGCCAGAAGAGGTGGCAGGACCTTCGGGGCTGGACCTGGAGGATTGCACGGGTCCAGCTGAAGCTGTCGCCTCCTCGCAGGAGGGGCGGAACACGGACCCTGACCCCCACATGCTCCAGATCCTGGCGGTGGTGTTTCCAGACCTGGATGGGCAGCTGAAGGCCAGACAGCAGCAAGGAGGGGGTGAGTCAAAGACTGCACTGTGAACTCTGTATTACATGCTTTGTGCCCTCCTCTGGCCTGGTTCAACTGCCACAGTGCAGCAGTCATGTTGTCCAGGAGCCATGTCCCTCTATTGTGCACTGCCCACTCCTCATCTGATACCCAGGTGTGGCCCTTACATTCAGGGAATTGTGTCACTTGGGACTGTGTCCTTGCAGTTTGCTTCACTAAAGGTGGGGGACAGCATCTATTTCCCTAACTCTGTTGTGGGCATCATGGGTGGGTCCATTGTTCACACAACGCCTGTGTTCGGACATGTAATCTGCGTGTTGCTTTGATATGCGGTCCACTTGCTGAGCTGAGCCACCACATGTGCCTGGGGTATGTGGCACACGCCCATGCAGCGGGTGGGAACAATGTTTGGGCCCCAGGAGTGTGCAGATTACGTGTGTCACACATACATAGCCAGCTATCCACTGTCCAGGGCTCATCCCTCATTCATGTGGGGCAGGACAGTCATGCCTACTCCAGGCCATGCAATGCACTCTGTACTCCCACTCCCGTGTATCAGCTGACACATTGTGCGCAGTGATTTGACCCCTCAGGTGTCTGCCTCTGTGTCAGTGTGCTGTGGATTAGTTGCCAGGACTGCTGGGGTGTTTCTTGGTAGGGGCTCAGCATGCCACTGGAGATGTGACCATAGGAGAAGATACTTGTGTGTCACATAGGTGTTTGATCAGCTGCCCGTGCAGACTGGGGTATGCGAATGTGAAGTTCAGGCAGCTGTTCCCCATTCACAGCAGATTGTGAGGGGCTCAGGTTCAGAGGGTAGTGTCACAGGTCTCCCATATGTCCAATCGGTATGACCTGGACAGATGAGGGTTAAGATGATGTGTTGTGTGGGGGATGTACATGTGCACTTGTGCAGCTCCAGGACTTGCATTCCCCATGACCTACTATTGTGACACAGTGCAGAGTGTTGTTGTCTGGCTGCCAAGTCATACATCACTGAGACAGTGATGTATGACTTAGCAGTCATGCCTCCGCCATGGCATGTGTCTACTTATTGGTGATCCTGCAGGGGAGTGACATGTGCTACATGCACACCATTGTGGCGATGGCTATCAGGACATGGGTGCATCATGGTGTCTGTCGCTGGTATGCATCACATGCATTTCCTATTTGACTCTGGGCATCCCTTTCATCCGGAAACCTGTACTGACTCAGTGGCAAGAGTTGTGATGTGTGCATGTCCACATGCTACACCGTGTCCTCTGCACTGTCCAACTACTGTGTAGTTGGTGCATGTGTCCACACTGGGGTGTTGCTATCCAACAGACAACAGACAGATGGGTGCAAGGCCATGTGGGATGTGAGTGCCATGGTTGGCATCAGACTGACAATTGGCTTCTCCTGTTCAGTTAGGGCACTTTTAGCAATGTACAACTAATGATGCCAGGGCTTGCTCTGTAATGTGCTGTGCTCACAGTGGTGTGTGCGTTTGGTGCAGGTGACTGATGTCTGTCTGTTTCCCCATTGTTTGCAGATACATCCACGGCCACGGAAGGGGACAGCTCCACGGACCAGGAGGAGCCGGAGAGCCAGACTGGGTCAGCAGCCGAGGAGTGGTCGGAGGGACCCAGTGGCACGGAGGGCGAGGGGAGCCACACCGAGGAGTCCTCAGCACCATCCACCTCAGCTGAGGACCAGAGCAACTCGGAGGATGACTCCCTTATGGAGGCGGGTGTCAGCAGCCACCACACCCCAGCTAGTGTTACTGTCCCCGCCACCACCAGCACCACCACCGCCCTCCCATCGGCTCCCATTCCCCAGGTCCGTGGAGGCTCCCATGTTCGGGAGCGTGTCTTCTTTGGGCCAGGCACCGCACCCCCTGCCCCTGTGTCCCCTGCTGCCCTGAGTGAGGAGTCTGTGTACCTCCTTCGCCAGCTCCATGTAGGGCAGACAGCCATGCTGAGTGTCCTCCATGCGCACACCGCTCTGTTGACTCAGCTGGTGTCGTTCATGGAGGGCATCTCATCGGGCATGTCTGACCTACAGAGGGGCAATAGGTCCATGGACTCCTCCCTGACGGCAGCAGTGTCCCTCCTCAGACAGTCCCTCACCCCTCCTGCCTCTGCTCCATCCACACTCCCCAGCACCTTACCTGTCCCAAGCACACACACACCGGCACAGGCACACACCAGCACACACACATCCAGCACACAGACACACACGCCACAAACAAAACGCACACGCACGCACAGTCAGGGGACTGAAACCAGACTCACAGGGGATGGGGCCTTGGAACACACACACGCATCCATGAGCACTGCGCAGTCCTCAGTTGCCTCTCCCTCCAAAACACCCTCCCTTGCCTCACCTGCAACCCCAAAGACCCAGCGCCTCTTCCTCAGTGACCTCGGCCTCTTCCCCTCCGATCCAGCTGCTCCAGCATCCAGGGGGAAGAGGAAGCCCACCCACACGGAGCAGAGTGCCCCTCGCCCCCGGACACCCTCCCCCAGGCGCAGACAGACTGAGGCCCCCACCCGCAAGTCCCCCGGAGTCGTAAGAGCAAGACCCCGCCGCCGCCCTGCAGCTCAGGCACCAGGTCTCCTTCCTCCATCCCTCAGGCCCCCACTCCACAGGTGCCCCCACCACACCCTGCCCCAGGTTCCCCCACCCACAGATATACCATCCCCAAGAGGATCCGGCCTTCTCCCCTGCCACTTGCTCTCCCGGCACCACACCCCCGCTGCGCTTGTCTGTGCCACTGATGTGGTGAGGGTGTCCTCCCCCTCTGTCCAGCCCACCTTGCCTGTTCCCCATTCTCCTCCCCTGGTGGTAGGCACTGCAGTGGAGTCCACTTCCACCCTGTCTGACTTGGGCAATGCAGTGGCGGACCTGTCCACTCCATCTGCAGGGTCCACTGCAGTCGTGCCGGCACCCACAACATCTGAGTCATGCCCCCCAGTTGTGCCGGCACACACCATGTCAGACACCTCCACTGCAGTTGTCAGTGGCTCTCCAGCACCCACCACCCCTTCCCTGCTTCCTCCTGGTGAGCCCTGATCCTGTCCCTGTGGTGCCTGGCCTGCCCCCCCGGTTGCCCCTCCTAGTGGATTGTCCATGGTTTTGTGCAGGCATGCGTAGGGTGACATCTGCCAC
Source organism: Calotriton arnoldi (assembly GCA_963921515.1). Lineage (NCBI taxonomy): Eukaryota > Metazoa > Chordata > Amphibia > Caudata > Salamandridae > Calotriton > Calotriton arnoldi. The sequence continues at coordinate 126,848 of CAWUFW010021057.1, read as the reverse complement.
TGTCACCAAGTTTGGACTTTGACAATGGACTGGCCATTGGCCTTTGTGTTTTTTCTGGACTTTGTTTTCATTCCACACATATGCTGAATAAAGCAACTTTCTGTTCTCTAGTGCTTATGCTTCTGATGTACATGTTGTTGATGATGCTAACCATGCCCTTGCTGCAGTGATGGTGATATTTGGTCTCATGATAATGAAGTGTTACTGTGCAGGAACCTATGTGGTCCAGGGGGAATGTGTCCTATCCTGTGGTGTATCCATGTCATCCATAGCAGCATCTGAGGGTGTCATGTGTTCAGTATTTGGCAATGGGATTTCCTACTTAGATTAGCTATTTCACATCTGTGGCTTCCACCCCTGCACATCTGTTGTGCCTGCCATTGTTCAATTCGTCTACTTCCCTGACCGTGTGGCCATCTCCACTGGACATGCAGGTTTGGGCATCAATGGGGAAGGGCTCATCCGTGTAGTCAGTGCAACATTGCTATACAAGTGTGTTGGATCAGTGCTGATGATTCCGTTGGCACTTCCATGACCAGGCTGATGTGACGGGAGCCCTCATTTGGTGCTAATTGTTGATTGTGTGACCAAGTGCTCAGCTGACATGATGGGGCCCTACTGAGGCAACATATGGCACAGCTTTCCTCACACAGGAGTGGAGTCCCCTCATGGCAGTGTGTACTCCTGTGACATTGCCTGCGCCCAAGGTGTGTGTTGTATGTGCATGTCTGTGTGTTCACTTCCGTTTAGCTGTGCATGCTGTGTTCCCTAGTGTTGTACCTGTTTGTGATGCTTGCTGAGTTGACCTATGTTCCCCCAAAGTCTTCTCCCTGGGTTCTCTGTGATGTGGGTGTATGGCACATTACTGGTCATCAGGGTGTCACCCATAGGTGTGTTTGCTGTCAGGGCTGAGTTTGTGTGCAGACGCAGATGGGTCACAGTCAGGTTTCCCCTTGGCACTTGTTGTTTGCCCCTGTCATGTGATTTCCAGTTTGTGTTATCTTTCAGTGATTGTGACACGTTGTGTGTGTGACTGCTGGCACTCCTCAGGGTCCGGGCTGCAATGTTGGTTGTTGTCTATGTGTGTTCTTTGTGGGTGACCTTGGCTTCTTCATTGGTGTGTGACTGTGGCTGGGATCCCATTGGTTGGTGTGGTATTGCCGTCATGTCCATGTACAGCGTAGTGTGCAGTGTGTCAGACATTCAGGAGTCTTGTTGAGTGGCCATGTGTGATGTGTTTCTGCACCTTGGTTCCCACCCACCACCCTGGAATAGTCATGGGTGCATGTGCAATGTCACCAGTGCATGTGTGCTTCACTGCTGCACATTGTTGGAGGTCGAGGGGTGTGGTGTTGAGTGTGTGCAGATGAGAGTTGTTGCCCGGCTAGGCCCCTGCCTCCATGTTGGCCTTGGCTTACTGGCCATGCTGATTGATTTGTGCTTGTGTAGGTGTGATGGTAGTTTGTTGCTCAGGACACATGACTGTGGTTCACAGTGTGAACCACATTTAGCTTTGTCATCACAGTGGGATTGTAATGCAGCCCAGGGTCACCACATTGTGGGGGCCCTGGGGGTGGTGCTGTGGTGTGTCTGTGTCTTGTTGTGTCATTTGCTGTTCCTACGTGCCTGTGTGACATGTGTGATTTGTGCTCCCTCTCATCTGACAATGCCTGCTTGCCCACATAGGGGATTTGGATCCATGAGTTACCTTTGTGTGGCACTGTATGCACATCTGTATGATTGGTATTCAGGTCTCCTCATGTGTTGTGTGGTTGCCTGGGGACACTGGCACCCCCCCCCTCACCTGTTGTGTATGATGTGCAGTGTGCATCTGCACCACTGCATTGGCATATCTTGGGTGTGCCATTGGCTGTATGTAGTTTGGTGGGTTTCCCCTGCTGTCCCTGGGACTCCTAGGTCATCGGTCAGCACAATGATCATGGCTTGTGTGTCCCATTGCTGCCATGGTATGGTATCTGTTCACCTCACATCTGCAGTCTCCACAGGGTATCTGCATTTGTGTGCCCATTGGTGCAAATATGTGGGTCTGCATTCTGATGGTCACTTCTGTCATTGTGTCATTGATGAATGTTGACAGTGTCAGCCCCCATGGGTGTTGTTTGTCTGCACATGGCCAAAGGTATGTCTTATTTGCACTGCAGTATTTGGCTCACCCAATTTATGTTGCAATGGGACACATACACTACTTTGCCACTGATGTGTTTTTTGTTCTGTGACCAGGAATCATCCATGCAGTTTGGCAGTTGCAGCTCTTTCTTTGTCAACACTTACCTTTTGGTCACTGTGATGATGGGGGTTTAGACCCCATTGCCACGATGTTCAAAAGGTGCTTCAGCTATGGACCCCACACTTACCTTTTGGTCACTGTGATGATGGGGGTTTGGACCCCATTGCCACACTGTTCAAAATGTGCTTCAGCTATGGACCCCACACTTACCTTTTGGTCACAGTGATGATGGGGGTTTAGACCCCATTGCCACAATGTTCAAAAGGTGCTTCAGCTATGGACCCCACACTTACCTTTTGGTCACTGTGATGATGGGGGTTTAGACCCCATTGCCACAATGTTCAAAAGGTGCTTCAGCTATGGACCCCACACTTACCTTTTGGTCACAGTGATGATGGGGGTTTAGACTCCATTGCCACAATGTTCAAAAGGTGCTTCAGCTATGGACCCCACACTTACATTTTGGTCACTGTGATGATGGGGGTTTGGACCCCATTGCCACAATGGTCATGGCCTGCTTGCATTGTGGGGGCCACACACATATATGTGTGGCACATGTGCTAGGGGGTCACATTGTATGTTCAAAGTCATGTTCGGTGTTGTAGGCATTTGACACAGTCTACACACGCTTGTCATGGTGTTGGGGGATGTCTTTTTCTTGCATTCCCTAGGTTGTGGTGTGCTGGTTGTGTCATGCATTGTCCGTCCTATGAGTGGGGGTGGTAGTGGTGGTAGGCATCCAGCCCCCTGGGTGAGGGTGGTAGTAGTGGTAGGCATCCAGCCCCCCTGGGTGAGGGTGGTAGTGGTGGTAGGCATCCAGCCCCCCTGGGTGAGGGTGGTAGTGGTGGTAGGCATCCAGCCCCCTGGTTGAGGGTGGTAGTAGTGGTAGGCATCCAGCCCCCTGGCTAAGGGTGGTAGTGGTGGTAGGCATCCAGCCCCCCTGGCTAAGGGTGGTAGTAGTGGTAGGCATCCAGCCCCCCTGGCTAAGGGTGGTAGTAGTGGTAGGCATCCAGCCCCCCGGGTGAGGGTGGTAGTAGTGGTAGGCATCCAGCCCCCCCTGGGTGAGGGTGGTAGTAGTGGTAGGCATCCAGCCCCTCCTGGGTGAGGGTGGTAGTAGGCATCCAGCCCCCCCTGGCTAAGGGTGGTAGTAGTGGTAGGCATCCAGCCCCCCTGGGTGAGGGTGGTAGTAGTGGTAGGCATCCAGCCCCCTGGCTAAGGGTGGTAGTAGTGGTAGGCATCCAGCCCCCTGGCTAAGGGTGGTGGTAGGCATCCAGCCCCCTGGCTAAGGGTGGTGGTAGGCATCCAGCCCCCCTGGGTGAGGGTGGTAGTAGTGGTAGGAATCCAGCCCCCCCTGGGTGAGGGTGGTAGTAGTGGTAGGCATCCAGCCCCCCCTGGGTGAGGGTGGTAGTAGGCATCCAGCCCCCCTGGCTAAGGGTGGTAGTAGTGGTAGGCATCCAGCCCCCCCTGGCTAAGGGTGGTAGTAGTGGTAGGCATCCAGCCCCCCCTGGGTGAGGGTGGTAGTAGTGGTAGGCATCCAGCCCCCCCTGGCTAAGGGTGGTAGTAGTGGTAGGCATCCAGCCCCCCCTGGCTAAGGGTGGTGGTAGGCATCCAGCCCCCCCTGGGTGAGGGTGGTAGTAGTGGTAGGCATCCAGCCCCCCCTGGGTGAGGGTGGTAGTAGTGGTAGGCATCCAGCCCCCCCTGGGTAGGGGTGGTGGTGCGCATTCAGGCCCCTGTGTGCATATGTGGCATTGGTGATGGGCATCCCGCCCCTATGGTGCTGCTGTTGTAAGTATATTCTGCATCCCTCTGTGTGTATGTGATGTGTCGTGTACGTGTTGTATGTGTTTTGTGGTTGGTGTCTGACTTACCTTCTGCGCCGTACGCGTCCGTGCCTGTTCCGGTAGTAAATGTAGAATATTGGTATGATCGGGACGAAGGGATTCATGGTTGGTTCGTGTCGTTCGTCCTTCTCGTTGCTTCGCGTCGTCCTCGTCGCTTCGCGTCGTCCTCGTCGCTGGCGTGTTCGTCTCGTAGCCGTGTATTGTGTTGTGGGGCGAATCGGAGCTTATGTGCGCCTCTCCCGGATGCTTTGGCGTGCCGTGCGTAGCGACGGGTTCGGCGCGTACGGGAAGCGCATCTTACTTGTTCGGCCGGACGGAGCTGCATTTTCCCTTTCGTGCGACTCGATTCTGCATTTCCGGATTCGCCTCGGTCGGAGTACAGGACCTGGATTGGGTGAGTACGGCTCGGCCGGATTCTGTGCTGTTGTGCGCATCGTACTTACTCGTTCGGTGTGCTGTACGGATCGGTCGGGAAACAGGCATTCGCATGGCTTTTTTCCCGACCGAATGGTATTGGGTGCGCCTCCGACCGAGATCGGAATCGGCCCCTACATATGAGTCAGTGTTAGATTGAGCAAGAAAACATGATCGAAGCAGGTTACAATTACACTAATGTGAGCAAGAGTGTTTTAAGTTTTTACCGTTCCCCCCTTTTGTACAGTTTTATTTGCGCAACTTGACCCTTCAGAGTTTAATCTGTTCACTTCCTATTCCTCATGACTTATGACCTTCTATGGCGCAGTAATCAAAATTCCAGTCGTCATAATCATGCCATGGAGTAAGTTCGGGAAATACCGCTCCCTCTAATAAGGTTTGAGGCTGTGGCAATCCAGACTTGGGCCAGGATGTAAATCAGCAAGAGAGCAGTGAAAATGATGAAGGAATGAACCATTTGTGCACCACGCAACTGCCTAAAAGGCTTCCCAGCGCTAAATAGCACAATGGTGGAAATTAAGTAAGTCTTTAGTTGGAGAAAAATAACCACGCTTTTAGCTGTTTTTTAAACCCTTATTCAGCCAAACAGATGTGGATGAAATATGGGAGCGCATTGTACATTTTAGGGGCCAGGAACGAAAAAGAGCGACCACTCAATTGGGCATGTTACATTTTAGAAACTTGCAACAGAAACTGGTTGAATGACCTTATCACAGACGATACAGGGAAATTCTTTCCCTCAGGTACTTGGGACCTCTGTTGTGATAGGCTTTGAATGTCTGGAGCAGACAATTAACCCCTTTAGTGCGGGTATCGGTCAACGGCTGTCGTCCCACTTCCTCCCCAGTGCACCTGTCACCCATTGGCCAATACTAGGAAGGACATAAAGGAAACTGGAGGTTTCTTTTTTTTTTAAAAAGAAATTGTTGGGGTGAGGTACAATTGCTTCAGCCCTCTCTCACCCATCTGTGGCAGCAGCATGCTGCAAGACGCGCTGACGTCACAAATCCCCACTGAACGCGTAGGAGCGAGGAGGTAAATGTTCTCTCTGCCGCACGATGTGGCTTTTTATTCTCAGGATGCCCTTCCACATTTGAGGTAGGCTTCGTTGGAAAGGGGAGAGTCTCAAACTCATGATCCACAAGCAGGAAGCCGCTAGACACCAGGGATATCTGTGGTTTAGGGGGAGTCAGCCCCCTTGGCATATGGCCTGACCTCCATGGTGGCAAAAAATATATTTTTAAAAGGCGCGATTGCGTCTCTCAGGGGAAAACAAAATGTCGGTCAGACATTGGGGATTCGGCCCCCACAAGACATGGACCAAACCTGCCCCTGCTACATTTTTTTATTATTATAAATGTATGTTTTCTCCTGGGGGTGTGTGCTACCCGATGGGGAAAAAATATTTCAACATATAAAATGGCTGCAGCTAGCAGAAATGCATGCAGTCTTGATTGTGCATATATATATATAACAGAAGCCCTGTTTTTAAATTTACCGGAGGTTCAAAATGAACCAAGCAGCAGTAACAGCATAAAACCTACGAATCATGACATCAAATCGTTATTGAAAACGCTAGAAAAATTAAAAAAAAATGAACTAACAAAGTGGTGGGAGAAAAAATCCCTAGAGAAGTACAAGGATGCCAATCGTGTCCCCTGAGGATTGAGAGTAATGATAGCACCTACTTTTGAAAATCCTCATCCTGCAATGCTAAAAGAATGGGCTACCAACAATCTGGAAGCATCTATGAATATGGTAGTAATATTAATCAAGTATGCTGAAATTGATAGAGATGCCATTTTGAAAGAAATTGCCAAGACAAATGAGTTGCTGGATGCATTTGACCAAAAAGATGTCATAAAGAAAAGCTGTGAGGAAATTGGAGGTCGCCTCCAGAAATATGAGGACACCATTAAAGCGAGCAAAATGTTTAAATTTGCACGTGACAAAAGGGACTATGAGACGGGGAGAGTATTCACTTTCTCTAAGTAATTTGATTCATATAAAAGACAAGCATTGGTGAATAAAGCACCCACTATGCATCTGCCATCAGTCAACAATGCTGATCCTGCATTATTAAGTTAAGACAACAGCTCGATTCCAAGCAGTAGTGATTCTGAGGACAACAGAGATTCAGGAGATGCACCTCAAACTACTCTGCCAATTAAACTAACACCCGCAGAGGAACTGAATTTTTTGCGGCAGGACCGGCGCCAAACCCTGCGGCTTCGGAACCCTCAGCTAAAGCAGGGAGAAGGAGAAACCAGCAGCGGAGGGAGAGGCGCAGGGTCCACAGGCAACAACAGAGGCATGGGATCACGAGCGAGAAAATGGGTGCACCAATGAATTCAAGTGACAACACTGTTATTAATCTCTCTGACACTATTTTGACCACAGCGGAGATTCAGTTGCTCTCTCTCGGACTAACATTTTGCCCTGAAAGTAACTTCAAATATACTCAATCTAGAGTCGACATATATAAATTTATTAGGAAGTTGAAGCTCCTCAAATTTTTCCTACTTAAAAACTCCTCGAAAACCAACATTGACGAATTACTTCTGGTTAACATTGGTTCCAATTTACAGGCATCAGGCACCAACTCTCTTAAAACCCTCCATTCTTTGGCTACTAACACGGATGATAATACAAGGTCCACACAGGATGTGCTACATGAGACTGGCATCAATATTAATAGCTCCGTGAGTAGTCCGTTTCGTCCGGCTTCTTCTTTTGTGCCTATCATGCCTAAAGACGCTATCGATGTGTTTAATGACAGAGTCACAGAGAACTTAAAGAAATTAAATAGATCCATCAACCAGAGAAAACGCAGCATGAGGCACACTGAATTACAATATCACAGTCATGTGCAAGCTAAGGGAAAATAAAAATCTCATCATCAACAAAGCCGATAAAGGAGGGAACATTGTTCTGTGGCCTAGAAATCTTTATATGGAGGAAGCCATGCACCATCTCAATGACACAGATTGTTATAAAACCGCCTCCTTTTTAGATCTCAAAAATGTGAAAGAAATGGTCTTCAAGGAACTATTTCAGTGGAAAAGACGTGGTCTGATCAGCAAAAATGAACACACTCTCTTATACAATCACTGATACAAGTACACACTCATCCATACAGCCACTCTCACAATCACTCATACTATACTTGCCGCACCGACTTTGCTGTTTATGTGCTCAGGTGCACATGCGGCCTGAAGTATGTAGGGAGCACTAAGCTCCAGGTTTACAATCGCATACTTCAACATCTTAGAGCAGCTGTTAACTCTGATCCCAACTACCCAGTAGCCAGACACCTGAAATTAGTACACCACAACAATCTAAGTGACTTACAATATTTTGTAATTGGGGCTGTGCCCAAGTCAATCCGGGGTGGAAATAGAGAACGTCAGCTGAGGCAGCTTGAATCATGGTTCATATTACAACTTGACACAAAGATGCCCAACGGATTGAATACTGGGGAGGATTTACACAACTTTCTTTGAGGACTCGTGATTTTAGGGTCAGGTGACCCCCAGTCATCTCCCCAGTTACATCTAGCTATAATTTCATAGTTGTATTGTTCACTGATCTGAAGTCCTGTGAATTGTTGTTGTTGTTAGCATTACTCTAGCATTTGACTAATCCCCCTGTTTCAATTTGTGCAGTACTACGGGTTTAGTGTCATACTTGAATTATCTGTCTGTCGAGTGGTCTGTACCGGTTTGCGCCGGCGGAAGGTGGTGGCGAGCCAGGATTTGTTTAGCATATATATATATATATATATATATATATATATATATATATATATATATATATATGCATATATATATATATATGTATTTATATGTATATATATATATATATATATATTTATTTATTTATTAGTACTGAGCAGAAATGTGTCCAACAGCAGAATCTCTTATGACAGTTTCTTTTATTCATACATGGAATTGATTTTCAAACATCCAATGCGTGTTTCGCACTCATTGCGCTTCTTCAGGGCTATTACAAACAGAGAAGTATATACATAAGTATGTTTCATAATGCAAAAAAGAAAATATAATCATAGACATACACTGCACTTCTATTTGATGCAACTTGGATCAATTGTCTGAAATCTACGAACATAAATTACTTATGTTTGTCATGATGATCCTTTAAAAATATGCATTATATTACATCCTACCCAGGAGAACAAAGGTACGTTATTGGCAACATTGTTGTCACATCCTATGAAAATAAAGTGTATTACATCGTACCCAGGAGCACAAAATCCGTTATTGACAACATTGTTGTCAGTCACAGGAGCCCTTCAATAATGTGCATAGTCATAGATGTTAATTCTCTGTACCTATTTTATTAAATTGTTAGCAGAAAGTCAAGGCACTCTTACTTAACCCATTTATAATCAGTTGTCAAGTTAATAAACATAAATTCCTTCTTTGTAAATTTATAATCCTGTACTCCATGTATAGCATTGCATCCTGACCAGGAAAACAACATGAGATGTAGCTAGCCAAATGTTAGTTACTAGGTTTTCTTTTTAAGAGATGTTCCATACCCAATCTTTGACTCATGGAACCAAAAAAATTATAATGTTTAAGAATACCCTAATAGTGCGTAATGTTCTCTCAAGTGCTATTCCTCAGTTTCTGTTAATTTCATAGGTTGTCTTCCAGGAAATATTTTCCTTATTTATGGATAATTCTATCCATGTATTTACCTGCAATTAGTAATGTTGTGTCTGATTATACTGCATATGTTAAAGTGCGTACCTAAATATTCAATAACAAGTCTGATTACACTTACTAGTTTGAGCATATTTAGACTGAAGAGCTCTATCATGTTCCTATTCAATGCTCAATTGCAGTTGTCCCTGGAACCACCTCTATTGATTTCTTAGCGACTATGTTTCTGAAAGAACATCTAATGTCACCATTAGTTATTTATTACCCTAGTGTTAGATCTTCTACCTACCCGACTCTCAAGTAATTCTAATTTATAATCTCACCTTATTATATGCTGTTTTATGAGTAAATCTATGGAAATATTTTCTAAGGTCATGTTGTCTTTCTGGTGTCATTGGTAGCCCATGATACAGGAATCTAAAAATTGAATCCATTACAAATATTTAGGTTTCCTTTGAGGTTTAATATCTACATAGTTACAGTTACAGAATACTTTGTTTTGTAGCTTAAGACTATTCTTACATGTATGTTGACTAGTTATGTTTTCTAAAGAAAGTTGTAGACACATTGATAAGAGTGAACAAAGACTGTGCTATTTTTACATTCAACTTCACACGCCTTGCGGCAACAAGTCATAGTTTACAACCAAACTGACCATTCGGGTTTCTATCATTAAACATAAGGATTGATGTCCCAAAAACATAAGATGACTTTATATGGTGTCTGTTACAAAATGACACCACCATTTAAACTACAATATCAATTCAGTCTTGCCACATGGTTCTTAAAATAAATGCAACCAGCGCTACCTGCAGGTGTAATTGGTTTGGATTTCTATATAAATGTAAAGGTTATTATAAAGAACATTTGCTCACTTTCTACTATGTCTGTCAGAAACTGACCCCACCATATAAGCTACAATATCAATTCAAAAGTGGCACTAGGATAAAAAAACAAAAAAATGTAGACGGTTCTTCCTAAACAATTAATTCAACTCGCCCCTTCGGCTAAGAAGTATTTGTTTATCTCCAAGGTGTTTCTATTGTTAGAAGAAAGCTTACTATGTGCTCGGTCTATCAGATAGTGTTCTCCAAATCGAAGCTTCACTGCATCAACCACAAAGATTAACTAGCATACAGACGTGTATCATTATATTAGTGTGTTGCCACCACCAGTTTAATTCAACTCGCTCCATCAGCTAAGAAGTGTTTGTTTATCCAAAAGGTGCTTATTCGAGTTTCTCATATTCGAAGAAAGCTTAATTCACACTTGGTCTATCCAGGCTTCTCCAATGAGTAGCTTGTGAGCTACTTGTAGCTCTCCCTCTACTTGTGAGTAGCTCTCCTGTATGCAGCCCTGCTTACTAAATTAGATGCTTTAACTTGATTGAATTAATATAAGTACACCACAATTGAGAGTGTGTATTTCGGATGAAATTGTGAGAATTTTTAGAATGCATTAGCTGATGCTTCGGGAACAATGGCTCTATTTTCAAAAACCTATTTAAAGCTGATATTTGAGGTATAAATAATGTGACTTTGCAGACTTATTACTAATGTCATAATCTTGGTGCCCGAGGCATTGCAGCTATCGCAGCAATGTAAAGCGTTGATTGAAGTATTAAAAATTGATAAAGCCTTTTTTTTACAATACTGCTTGCAATCTTGCCTGACGTGCTGAGGTGATCACTGCTAGTAATCTTGGATATTGAAGCCACCAATGTAATCTTGTCTGGTGTGGTCACTATTACAACACTAATAATGTTAGTGGCTCGAGATGATTTTCATAGAAAACAAGTAGCTCTTGTTACAGAAAATGTTGGAGACCCTATCTGTTCCTGTCCTCAACATTTAAGTGCATTGTATCAACCGCAACGCTTAACTAGCACACACACAGACAATAGGAGGGTGGGACTTAAGGAGAAAAATGGTAGAAACGATTTTTCCCTCTGTTTCGTTGCCTATGACGCATCCAGTGCTTGCCGAGTCATAGCGCTTTTTTTTCTTATGAGGAACACAGAAAATGGAAGGGTGAGAGGAAGTATTTAACATGGTCATGAGAGTGGAGGATGGGGGAGTGGGAGAGAATAAGCACAGACAACGGGAGGTGGGAAGAGATAACATGGAATTGGGAGGGTGGGAGTGAGTTAGCGACATGGGCAACGGGAGAATGGGGAGCATGGACATCAATTAGGGGCCACCAAGGGTCGCAACTGTGATCCATAGGCCACCCGTTGTGGCCCCTTCAACCTTGCTCGCGACCCCTGGGTCATCATAATCATCACTCACTTCTCACTCTTGTTTCCGGCCTCCTGGGGCCTGCCAGCTAGTGCTTACGTGCACTCAATGGTTCCAAAATTAACACCACGTAACCACCCCCTAGTGGTGTGTTTGTGCACCACGTGACCACCCCAGTGGTGTGTGTGCTCGCAGGGCCGTCAATCTGTAGGAGCGTGTGCAAGCGCTACCAATGACGGCCATTATATAATATTCACACCAATAATATCACTTTGTCCTGTCCCCGCTCTCTCCACCCACCCTCCCTCACCTCGTCACACACCACAGCCTGTCCTCCTTCCGAGTCAGAAGACCCATGGTGGTGCTCTCTCTCAGAGGCTGTGCAATGCATGTACATTGTGCAGATGGCCCCCGCCCAGGCCAGCAGCCAAGCCAAGCCTGGGCCAAGTAGAATCTGAAAGCAACCAACAGCCAGTAGTAGTAAATGATGTCTCTGGCTGTCTGGCATTATTATTTGTTCTGCCCCGACCGGCCCTTCGCTTTCATCCCTCTCCTCCTGCGAGTTTCCCTCACTTTAGCCAACATCACATGTCGAATGAACAGTGTTGAGTAAAGGTAAGAAACAGTACCACATTAACAGTTGTCCCTGACACAGGGTCAGATTGGTAAACAGGGCATTCGGGCAACGGGTGAAGGGCCAGTGCCTTAGGCCCAGTTGTGGGCTATTTTTTTAATCCAGTGGTGTGCCGATTTGAAAAGGTTTTGCGATGAAATGACCTGTATTGTCTGGCATCGCCAGTTATTATGTGGGGCTTAAGCACGCTCTCTCAAAGCTTACAGCAGGAACAAACAAAATCTTGTAATCTCACCACCTGTTAGGACGGAGTGGCAGCATGCTTACATGCCCCCTGCTGGGTGCTGGGCCGGCCCATTCGCGTATGGGACTGGCTTGGGCCACCCATAGACACAATAATGTGTGCAGATTGAGGCCGGCGAAATGAGGGGAATGAGTAGGACCAGCATCGCTGAAGCCCAGCTGTAAAGAACCTGTAGACTAATTCACACACTCATGATTCTTTGGTTCTGTATTGTATGTGACGTAAAGTGATCTGATACCCTACACTACTGGTATGAGTTACGCTATAAAACAATGACATGCATGTGAGAGAGGGGCCAACAAAGATTGTCGCACTGGGCGCCACCAGCGCTAAAGCCGGCCAAGCCTCAAACACCATGCACGTTACATGTACATTTACAAGTCGATCATGCATACACTATCCAGGAGACCAAAGGAAATAACTCTTCTGAATAATTATTTTTAAACGTATGTTAACTTGCTGCTCTTCCCTTGAATACATGCATGTATTTAGAGGCGGTGCCGGTGAGAGATGGGTAGCGAGAAGCCACAAAGACTCTTTTGATATACATCAACATCTCTTTTGGCTTAAGACTCTCACCACACCCATCTGCAGCCCATATCATTTCATTAGAACTGGTTTAGCTAAAACATATATATGTTTTATTTTAAAAACATTTAATATTAAAAACACCCAAGCATTCCGCATTTTAAAGTCCATGCAAGAAACGCCTCCCATCTGCGTTTCAGGAGAAACATTCGCCCTTCCACCAGGTTTCAAAGGAGCATTTGCTAATAAACAAAAAGCGGTGAAGAGCCATTTTCATCCCATTCCTCACTGTATGAGGCCGGCAGTGTTGCTCATCTGACCCCTCCCCTGCTCTGCCAGCACATGATAGACGTGAGTTGGAATCCCGAGCAGCCTCGCTGGAGCCTAGGTGTGGTGGGCCATTTCACAATTTCAACTGCTTGCCGGATCTGGCTTTATGTTGCACTTGTCCCTGCCCAGTCAGGGTCTCTGCACATGTCCTGCAGCAGTGCTGTCCCTGCAAGCCCAAGCATCCTTGGGAGTACCGGAGGAGGAGGAGGCAAAGAGGGAGAACTTAGAGAAAACTTAACACCCATAAGCTGTTCTCTTTGATTGACCACTTTCCTTCTCACCAATCCTTCAATCCTGATGCTTCCCCTTTCTATTTGCACGCCTTCTAGGCTAATTGGCAATGCTCTGTAACTCTAAAGATATACATGTTTAGTATGTCCTTTGCGTCTCTCGTAATTTCACTCCTTGTCACACTTAACCCTGACCCCTTCCCCCATTTTCATCTTTCTTTTGTACCTCTCATACCAAAATTACTGTATCCACTCAGTAGCCACAGTCTTCTGTGCCTCCTCTGATCTCTTAAACCACTTTCCCGCAAAATCCTCAAACCATTCTCTACACTCGCACTCCTCCATCAGTTACCTTGGCTCTTTAGACACTTGCTACGTATTTACATATGTATTTCTGATTTATATTTAGTGGAGCTCTTACCCAAAAGGCTGTTGGTGTGGTCTTAATATAACCAAAGAGATGAACATCTCAAAATATATAAGTAACGATGGGGAAAGGTAGATAGTAAATATAAGTCAGAAAATCTCTGAATCAACAGAATTCATTAAAGCGTGTCTCAGACAATTGGTTTGCAGGAAGCGTAGGGTGTTTAGGGGAAGCAAGGGTGTAACTGGAAGGGTAGGTGATTGTGTGTCTAGGTGTGTACTGAGCAGGGAACCAAATTGGAAACAGCTTTCGTGGTGTATCATCGATTAGGGAGAGTGATCGATTGGGAAGGAGCTGCTTCCTAGATGGACTTTGCAATATGGTCTTCCATTGTTTTTTTTATATCTTTGACACTGTTGGATATTTTTAGGGAATAATGGAGATTCCACGTTGGAACAGTGAGGAGGTTTGAGTATTAGGTAGGCGAATTTGAACTTGATTTTTGAGTTGTCAAGGGCAAATTTCTAAGTGTCAGAGATCCGTTGACCAGCTGAGCAGAGGTAAGCTTTCAGAGGAGCCAGAGAATGTTCGAATGGCCCAATGAGTAAGGAAGCTACAACAGCTTGAACTACAAAAGGAAGTCGAGCTTGTTTTAATAGACTTGAACTGTTTGTAAAGGAAAGATAGCATCTCTGACTGACTTCACAATGTATAATATTTTTTTGGGGAGGTTTTTATGTAGAGTTAACGGGGACCAAGGGTGCTGGAGAAGCAAAGTTACTGGAGTAAGGATAAAGAGAAATTATTACATAAAGCACATGAACATTACAGGTGCAAAACTTACATATACGCATGGTGATGGGGAGGTGACAAGAATGGTACTTTAGTGTATACAAGTTAGTGGAAGGAGCAAGAACTTGCGTTAGATTACCGCAGAGTTGAGGGTTTGGTGTAAGAATGTAATACAGAGTATGAAAAAAGACCTGGCAGCGGATAGCAGGGGTTGTAAAAGTTTTTTAAAAGTGAGTTGAGTTCCACCCTAAACATTGCCTCACACAGGGAGTGCATAGAGTACGGGGTGCGAGTTCGCATTTTTGCGCTGTACTTGGAAAGGACTGCGTCATGGTGTGTTCTGTGTTTTTTTAAATGCTGGACAATCCAGTGGAAGAGGTTCTGCAATGTGTGGGCACCAGAAAGCTTTAGCTTGTTGTCCAGGTATTGAGAGATGGCTGTGTGCAAGACTTTGGTACACGAGCCGCTGCATGTAGCACTTCCATCAGAGCAGCGAGGTGCCCTTTATGTAAACCACTTAAAATGAGTTGTGATAACCTGTTCCTTACAGAAAAGGGGATTGGAGTATAATCTTGAGGTTTGTTTCTGATAGGAACTGTCTGACTCCCCCTTCTACCCCTCCCCCATCAAAGTCTCAGTTGGAAACATTTACTTTTAGCCATGTCATTAATTTGAGATTGGAGGTTAGTCTTATGTTAAGAATGAAGTCTAGTTATTATTATTATTATTACGTCTTATAAAGCGTGCAGCTACCCCAAAGGGTTTCCCGGCGCTAGACCTAGATAGAGTGTGGCACCTAAACTGAAACAGCCAGGTCTTCAAATTTCGCAAGGACTGTGGGAGATCGTTCCAAAGCTTCAGACCCAGATGCGAGAATGAGCGACTTCCCCAGTGTGCTGGTCGAATTCTTGGCACTTTGCACAGGAATTGGGAGGGTTACCGTAGCATGCATGTGGGCTGATAAGGTGCTTCCAGATCCTGAATGAACCATGGGGCAGAGCCAGGTCAAGCCCTGTGCATGTAGCACTGAGCTTTGAACTGAATGCACTCGTCTGTGCGTAGCCAGTGAGGTTCGTGGAGCAAATGAGACACCAATGCATATTTCAGAAGGCGAAAATGTTGCCTGACTGCGGCAAGCGCGCGGATGACAGCCTTCTTGGGCCCTAAGTATAAGATGTTCCCATAATCAACTCTAGACAGGATCAGGGCTTGGATCACTGTTTTCTGAGCAGCAAGAGGTAAAATGCCAGTGATCTTTTTAGCCCACCTCAGACCTGCAAAGCATGTGGAAACTACCTTGCCTACCTGGGGCATCATCGTGAGCTTCGCATCTAACCAGAAGCCAAGGTTCTTTACCTGCGCTGAGGGGTCCAGAAGACTGCCCAAAGCTTCTGGCCAGTGCTGAGGCCCCTCTAACTGGGGACTCTTATCCAGGAACAAAACCTCCGTTTTCTCACCGTTAAGCTTGAGAGAAGTTGTGTCCATCCAAGCGGAGATCCTGCTCAGGACTAAATTCAGGGTGCTGGAGCTGTTGCCCTGTGCGTACAACAGAGCAAAGATGATCTGGGTGTCGTCCGCATATTAGAACAAAGTCAACACACAGCTCTCCACCAACTCTGCAAGGGGACGCTGGTAGATGTTGAAAAGCATCGCACTCAGCGCCAAGCCCTGTGAAACACCCTGCTCAAGTGCATGTACCTTTGACCTAATACTACTGGAGAAGACCTGAAATAAGCAGTCTTCTAGAAATGAAGATAGCCAAGCTAGTGCTGTACCCTGCAGCCCCAAAGACGTTAGCCTTTCCAGAAGAATGGAATGGGACACAGTATTGAATGCCTCACTGAGATCAAGTAAAATCAGTGCGGCCGTACCATCCTCATCCAGGAGCCGTCTAAGATGTTCTGTGACCCCCAGGAGAGCAGATTTCATATTGCGTCCAGCCCGGAAACCAGACTCAAATGAATGCAGATTATTATGATCTTCCACAAAGGCAGTTAGCTATGAGTTGACATGTTTGTCCAGCATCTTCGCAAGGATGGTCAACATGGAGATTGGTCTGTCTGAAATTCGCCCAGATAGTAGGGGGCAGACTGTTTTTTTTTAAAAGAGGAAGAACCATAGCATGTTTCCAGGCCTCCTTTCAATGAGGAGTCGAGTACTTTAACCAGTATCTGAAGTATCTCACGGTCTAAAAGGATCAATTTAGATGGATGGAATGAATCTAAAGGGGATCCGATTTAATTGACCTCAATATGGCCAAGAATTGGGAAATCTCCAAACAATACCCATTGCTCCAGGTCTTTAAACTTCTGGCCGCATACGTGTCGCGCTTTTAGTCCCTTCCGGACTAGTTTCCGCCATCCCTATGCTAGAGGTGGATCCAAGAGCCAGCACATCAGCTGACGGAAGCTCTGCGAGAGAAGACATAATATCGGCCACCTTTTTAACAAAGAAGTCAACCAATTCTTCGCAGAGGTTTTCAGACATCAATGGTGCTGGGGATGTCTTGTTAGGGTCCAAAAGTTCCCTGACCGTATTATATAGAATTTTATGGCAGTTTTGAGCCTTCGTGATTTTATCAAAATAGTATGCTGCTCTAGCTGCCTTGCAAAGCCCATGTTCATTTTTTTATCCCTGATTTGTAAATGACCTTGTGCTCCTCTCTATAAGATTTCCTCCACTCTCTTTTTAAGCCCTTGCAGCGGGTTTTTTCAAGCCGCAGGGCTTCATTAAACCAGGGAGCTGGAGGGTAAGTTCTCTGAGAGAATCTCAAAGTTGCTTGCAAAGCCACTTCCAGGGCATTCATGAGCCATTGATCGACCAGCGGTTGATTTAGATCCACTAATTGATTTAGGTCAGGGGTGGTATGCCGCGATTGTGCATTCAGAGCACAAACATCTAATCTTGCCCAATTTCTGACCATATCAAGAGCCACAACAGCTTTAATGGGCAGAGTGGTCTGGTACTTAACAGAGAAAGGCACCGCAAGATGATCAGACCACACGGCAGTGGAGGATCTGAGGTCAGCGCCTCCATGTTTGAAAAAAACGTATCAAGAAGATGACCTGCTACATGAGTGGGAGCAGAATTAACAAGAACCAGATTGAACACACTTAAGTCTTCTTCGAGGGTCATCGCCAGGTTATTCATGGGGGCTTCCAGATGGATATTCAAGTCCCCCACAAGAATGAAGTTTGCGCATTACAGGATCAAGGGGGTAAGTACATCGGGGATCATTGTACACCAGTCCCCGGTGTACCCTGCTGGTCGATAGACCAACGCTCCAGATACTATAAATGTGTGGGCCAGCTCTAATGAAAAAAACAGAGCTTCACAATCTGGAATGGTTAGGTCCTGTGTTTTACACATATATTTATTTTTAAAAATAATAGTGATTCTGCCTCCTAACCTACCTTGCTGATCCCTTATAACAATGTCTAATAATTTTGCTTTGTTAATTAAGGCAAGATTGTAGGGAAGAATATTGCAGGGGCCACTCTAGAATTGCAAATGTATGTCGTAGTGCATAGGGGAAATTAGCAAAAACTTTGTATTTAAAAAGTTGAGATTCAAGTGGTTGATTGTCATCCACTCTTGCATGAACTGAAGGGTTTGGGTAGTGTGATAAATGTCATTATCCAAAGAGATCTTGAGGTAGAGCTGTAAGTTGTCCACATTTTGGTGGCATCGGATAACTTAATTCTTATACACCACCCGGAGAAGGCTTCTCCAGCGAGTAGCTTGTGAGCTGCTGGTAGCTCTCCAGCTACCTGTCAGTATTGCTCCTGTGTACATCCCAGCCGTCTAAATTGTAACTTTTTTCTTGGTTAAATTAACATTTGTATGGCAAATTTGTGTATTCCAAGACGAAAATGTGTATATTTCTAGAACTCATAAGCTGATCTTTTGAGAAAAATGGCTGAATTTCCAAAATATATCTAAAGGCAATTTTTGCAAGATGATCTTTGACTGGGGTGATTGTTGGGCAATTTTAAAGATTTCAACTACCCTTCAGACCAATGAACTGGGATTGACTTTTCTGTAAAGAGAGAAGGATCTTTAAAGATGATTAAATGGAGGATGGAGTCTTTTATTTGGTAAGGTTTGTGATTACTGAGTAAGCTAATTACCTAACTGGAACAAATCGAACATAGCAGCAGTGCCATTTAAATGTCCCCTTTTGCCGCTCCCCGTTGCCCCCACCCCCCAAGCAAGGTGCATGTTTGATTTAGAGAACATAAGGGCTCCTCCTACACTTCCTGCTCTAAAACTGCTGTCTTCACCCCCTTGCTTGCACTGCTTCAGAGCCATGGTGGTTGTTGCTCAGGTTGTATTTTTTTGTATTTTAAATGTTGCTGATTTTTTTATGTTGTCCGACTTTGCAGAACAATTTGCCACACTCTACATGGGAAAATTGGAAAGTCTGCAGAATAAATAGTAAAAAAAAAGGTGCAATCAAATTTCCCTATTTTGTATGCAACAAAATAATTGAATACTTTGTGTGTTCACTGTAAACTGGTTGATTTATAATTTTTACTTGCTTTTAGATTCGAAGTTTAAAAACAGGAAAACGCACTTTGTCGAACAAATGCAGTTTGGGAATATTTCTGAGTTGGAGAAATTGAACTAAGAAAGCACGAGGCTGGCACGTTTAAGTTCTGGATTTAAAAGTAAGAAAACATGATGAGCAGGGCTGGTAAAACACATTTTGCATGTGTAGATGAAGCAAGCGTTTTTGATCCCACATCATGCTGTGGTATTATCTTGTATATCTCTTTATCGTGCTGAGTAGATGTCCACTTACATCAAAGTATGGTGGCCCACAGATTCCTTATGTGAACCATTTCCATGTGCCAGATTGGTCGACAATTCTCAGCTGACAATAACCCAACACCAGTGCCAAATGGTACCAAATGACATTGTTGATGTAACCATGTGGATTTAGGATGTTCATATAAATTCATCCCGGATTAAATAAGGCTTGTTGGTGTCCATCTGTCAATTCTTTCTATGCTTGCACTGAGGCAGGTGTGGAGCCGCAGCCTTTTTTCAGTTTTTTTTTTACTTGGCTTTGTTCTCTAGGATGCCTAGTTTTTAGGTAGAGAAATCATCTCTAAAATCTTTAGGCTTTCAGGGCCATTCTCCTTGCAAAAAAACAGATGTCTTTTGTGGACCCACAGTCTTGATGCGTCCACAAAGACATCTGAGTGCATGTGATGTACCGGTAAGCTCCTTGACACTTTGTTATGTGATTTATTTGCCCCTTCTGCAGCTGAAGACCAAAAAGAAGGAGTCTAAATTCTTGATAGCTTCCTATCCAGTCTCCTTCAAGTCCAGTTATCAAGAGCATTCTTCCACTCGCTTCAGGTGCAATTCCCCCAAGCTTCATGAGAAGCAAAATTGAACCACTCTTCATCATAGCACAGAAACACAAGATCTCCAAGAAAATATCTTTACTTTCCGAGTCACTTCCAACTCTTCAAAAAAAAATTCTCAGCTTAACTTTTTTTCCTAAGGGGGTTTCTGAACAGGAGTTAGAGGTAAGCTATTTCCTGTCCTCAGACCTCTAAAACATCTAAAGGTAGTAATTGTGCCACCAGCAAAGGCTGGTGTTGATGTGGAGTCATCAACTCCAGACTAGGGCCCTTAGATGATGTTGGCCTATGTTCCACCTATTACACCTTCGTGTTTGAAGCTGGCCTTTGCTTCAGTCTCTATTCAACATGCTCCGGCATTGTCGAGGACAAAGCCTGTGGTGTCTTTAGTGATGTTGATTTTGATCATCATGGTGACAATGAGGGAGGTAATTTTCTGCTGAAAGAGCATTCAGATTTCTGTATGTTGTTGAATATGCAAAATGCCTCTATTCCTGACACTTCCTCGGAGATTGACTTCCAATCTGCTAACACTCATTTACCTCTAGTATCCTGGGGTCCTTCCAACTATGGCTGTGCCAACATGGGCAGGTACACCCCTTCCATAGTTGGCTGTCAGGGTTGCGAGTGGGAAAATTCCAAGACTTCTCAAGGAGGTAATGTAGGGGTGGAGAATAAGAACTCACAGTCAAACAACAGACACAATAATTCACTGTCCAGCCTATTACTTGCTTTATTAAAAAGAAAAGTACTTTAATCTCTGAGCAAAATGGAGTACTACAAGCATTAGTAGGGGTTCAGATGCAGGGTTCTACCAAACACAACTATGGCTCTCTAACAAAGTTCAATGGGAATCTCACACCAAACTATAGAGTTCTAGCAGAAAATGAAAAAGATCATAGGCAGGAATTGAGCACAAGTGGAAACTCACAATTGGACTGTGCGAGCAACTTCTCTATTTAGTAACCCGTATGTCAGTTTGGATCATATACTGATCAAAAGGAGTGCTTGATGGCAATCGTTAATCCCTTTAACATGCAGATTTAGTTTTGAGCCCATGACTCAGTTTCTAGATTTAGGCCTCACTGCACCTGTTTGCTTGATGCGGTCCAGTGCAGCTGTTAGTGGCGCACTCTCTTCGGTCTCAGTCAGAACCTCAGCCAGCGGGTGCCAATTAGTTGACCGGGCCTCCGCCTCTTGTCTTTGGCAGTTGCAGCTTCTGAGACAGTGGGGGTCTGTCTGCTACTACGGCAGTGTTGTTGGGCCTCGCAGGACTCTCAGCATGTCAAGTGCAGCGGCTGAACAAGTCTCTGTGGTCCGACCTACAGCTCAACAGCAAGTTCCACAGACTTCAGATAATGTCCTCTCACCTCGGAGAAACTGGCTCTTGGACAGATACTAAACCATAGATCACAGTAACTCTTTGAGTACTTTGGGGAGCACTCCCTTTTTTGGTCAAGTGAAAACTTGGTCAAGAGAAACTTGGAACTGGAAAAAAGTGGGGTGGTTTTGTCCTACTTTTTTACAAATTTTTCAGACAGGGGATATTAATTTACTATCCAAAGTCCAGGAACAGTTTGTGGTGGTTCCTTTTCAAATTTCATTTTTTCGCTGCTGTGCAGACAGATTTTGTGGGAGGATTTGGCTCTCACAGCTGAGAGTGACAATGCTGGCTCCAAGCAGGAGTGCCAAAGCATGAACACAGTGAAGTGAGAAACGTCTGCACTTTGCTGTCAACAGCTTTCATTAAGTAGTGCTCAAGGAGAGACTTAAGGGACAGGTCCTGCTTTAGAAACTCCTGCCTTCTGACAACCGAATTTTGCAAGGTTCACGAAGGACTTATCAGCCATCCCCTACTAAAAGGTCCTCATAGCATTTCTAAAGGCAGCCCTGTTGCCAGTCTCCCAAACTTAAGTACCAGGGCTCCTCTCTTCAGCTTCAGGAATGCAGGCAATACATATCCACTGACTGGGGAACTTGTTCTCCAGCCCACATATTGTGCGATGTAAATCTAGGGGCAATCCAAAATGGATCCCGCTAGTCTCAGCAACCATACACTCATAATAGTGCGAAGTCCTGCTACCATCTACACTTCACAAGAACACACTGGATATGCAAACTACATGTCAGTACAGGTGTGTGGATGCCACTTATAAGCAGAATTTTGCAGAAGTTGGGGCCTGTAGGCACCACATTCTGTCTGAACTAGAAAAAAAGGTCTAATCAGCATTATAATCTAAAAACAGTACTCTGCCACCATTGCTTCTTTTCAACTACCTAGGACATGGACAGTGGTATCCTGATGTTCTAGGAGGTACGTTTGGTGCACCCCTTCTTGTCACAGAACAAGTTCCATACCTCAGAATCATCTTGGACAGGCTTCTGCCTCAGCATGCACGTCAGATTAGTGTTAGCTGTGCCAAAGAAAAGTCAGCATATCAGCTTCCATGCATACCAGTCATTCAGAAGTAAATAAAAAGTGATGGATGGAATGACTGACTTAATCTCAGCCACTGGTAATCACTCGGGTCGCATCACAGTCCATCCTTATTTTACACACCATGCCACCTCAGTTTGGACCCAGCCATATGCAAATCAGTCTTGACCCTGCTCCAATGGGTTCAGTCCAGCTCGAACTGCCAGGCCAGGTCCTCTCTGAACTGGAACACAAGGAACCCAAGTGGGGGTTAACTTGCTTTCAGTGGCATAGTGTGTACACGACCCACATTTGAGCATACTGTCCCACTTAGGGCATCACACTGATGTATACAAAAAAGGGATGGATGGAGTGCTTGAATTAATCTTAGCCACTAGTAATTACTCAGGGCTGCATCCCAGTCCATCATTATTTTGCACACCATGATACCTCAGTTTGGACCCAGCCATATGCAAATCAGTCTTGACTCTGTTCCAATGGCAACAGTCTAGCCTGAACTGCCGGACCAAGTTTTCCCTGAACCGGAACACAAGCAACCCAAGATCAAGATCAGTCAGGTACAACGTGGTTCCAGTGGCACTGTGTGTATAGGACGCATGTCTGGGCGTACCTGTCAAACTTAGGGTGTCACACTGAAGTATAAAAAAAAGTGATGGATGAATTAGTCTCAGGGCAGGGCTATACTACTGGTTTCCATGAAGGGGATATACCCATCCTTACAGCATATAATCCGTTTTTACAGAGATATACAAATGCAATTAATGAATATGTCTTTTTATTGACAGATGTTATTTGCAGAAAAGGCAGAATCGTCCATTGGTAACAATTTTGTGCCTTCATGGGCAAAGGTAGTGGAGAAGGATGACTGGCTGCAGCCTCTTCTTCATCATCATCTGCTTGCTTCAGCGATTGCGAGTTCTTTCAACTACATGCCCATGACTCTGTGGTTCGGGGATAAGTGGTCTCTTCCTTCCAAAGATGGCTAAAAAGAACCTCAGATCACTGGGTTCTACAGTTTGTGCTACGAGATGACTTTATGGAAGAAGCTGACTTCCATCTAGCCTTAACCCTTCCTCACTCCTCCCACACAGACATCTTGATGGAAGAGATTGATTCTCTTCTGAGAAACGCTGATGTGGAGATTGCTACTCCGTTACAAAGGGATGAGGGATGTTATTCCCATTTGATCATTCCCAAGAAAGACCCCTGGGAGGGGAATGGTGGCATAAGGAGATAGAGATTGGAGCATGGTCTTCAGTCACTTCAGGCTTGGGAATGTCATCTCTCAAGGATGCATAGGTTCATATTCTGATGCAGAGGCTTACAGAAATTATCTGAGGTTCACAGTCTGAGCTATTCTCTTGTCCACCCAGGTTATTACTGTGGTGGTGGTGGTAACTCAAATCCATTTTCAGGGCCACTTTGTGTATCCTTATCTGGGCAACTGTTTGTTGAGGGCTCCATCTCCAGAGAGTCTGTTGTAAAGCCTTTCCAGCACAGTAATGCTTTTGAATGAGCTGGGATTTTTTCTGATCGTGAAACAGTCACATTTTGGTAGGTGCCAGTGCATAGGTACAACTCTGGATACCATCCAACTCAGAGGATTTCCTTTTTCAAGAGGCCTGGTTCACATATATAAGATGGTGTCAAATGTCATGCTGTTTCCTCACCAGTCAGCCAGATAAATCTTAGTGTTGTAAATATTTATATAATTCCCTATCGTCCTTCCCTCTCTTTTGGTTGTTTCCCAAACACCCTGTTCTCCATGACTTTAGTGTAGTGTGGTTTGTGGCCTCATTGTCTGCATTGCTAAGTTAGCTTAGGCCTGGCTGCCATGATGCCTTTTTGCACACGTTACTTTGTGACTTTGTTTTTCCAGCCTCGGCTTGTGCCCGGCTATATTAGAATGTCTGCCTTTTTGCCTTTCACCTTTTCTCCTGTTCCCTGTGGGTTTCGTCTGCACAACATGTACAAGGTCGAAAAACAATGTCCCTTGTTCTTGCTGATCTGGTCAGCCCCTCGCACTTAGACATAACACAGAAATGCAGCTGCACTGGAGAAATTCTTGTGCTTTTAATATTGTGATCTCGCTGTTTTTGGCACTTGGAGAAAAACCTTTCCAGGGAGAAGAGCTGTGCTTGTCGGATGATGTAAACCTTGCATCTAGATATTGAGGTATGAGGGTTCGCCTGACAACGCCCAGAGGTCTTCTATTTTTATAATAAACTAGTTAATAGCACGGGGAGGGTGGTAAGGCCCATTAGCCCTATATCCACTGCTTTATGACATGCTTTCCCCGTTTGTATTCTATGGAATTGTAACTATGCTTATTATTTTATCATTATGCATTATGCTGATAGTACTGGCACGTGTACTGTATCTTAGAGCACGATAGTTGAAATAAACATTTTAAACTATACTGTGTCTCTTATTTCGCACGTTGTGGACAAGTATGAGTGAATTATGAAAGGGTGTTCTTGCTCCTGCGAGTCCTGAGAGAGAGAGAGACCGTGTACTGGGTTGTCTAATCATTGGTAGTATCGCTGCTAATGAGACGCTAAAGCTAGTCGGATTGGGATTGTGGGTACTAAGGTGCATGGTTGGTTCACCACTATACTCCGAGGTCCTATTATCCTGTGCATAGCTCTGTGTATGTGCAGAATCCCTACAACATGGCGCCACCAACGTAGTGGGCTGCTTATCTGCGAGACGCTTGAGTAGTGCTTTTGCTTGTCCACAACACCCTTCGCATATGCTTCCGGAAACGTGTGTGAGGGTGATACCTCCTATATTGACGTTTTTATAGGTTCTTTCAAGCTTGAAGTTATTAAAAGGTGTTTAAGTAAACCCTATATTGCGCTGCCTCACATTAGGTTGTCGATCATTTCTGGTCTTAATGGCGGATATATATATACCGGCACATAGCCGCGCTGCGCTCCGGGCTCATTTACTGGCTTATGGAGTGCCAGACGCGGGTGTCTCACTCATCTTTGTGGTGCAGGCTGACCCGGCTCACCACTTTGAGGTGTTTTACTCTTGGGTCACTTTTCCGGCGGTGGATGGAGCGGACTATTTGTTCCATGAGTACACTCTCACTGCCCTACCCAATGCTTATCGGCCTTATCAGGCTCTTGAAGTACCACTTACGGCATGGCAACACCGTATTTGGTTTAATGGCGCCCTCACACATCCGGTCACACCGGTTCGTTTAGGGCCCCTATCTATAGACGGGGCCAATTGGCCAGTTTTGGCCGGGTATACCCCACATCCGCGTTATTTGACGGTTGCGGTTGCTGAACTGCATGAATTACATACGTCTTTGATAGCGTTCACAGAGCTTTAGTATAGTATGTTACAGACAACGTTCAGGGAGCCCCTCCTGGAGTTGCGGTGCATCCAGCTGGACCGGGCGGTGTAACCATAAGTCCCGTCATGGTTAATTCGGTGATGGGCAAGCGCCCACAAAATAAGGATGATTTGCCTTATTGGCTTGCAGAAAAATTTGACCAGCTGGAGGCAGTTTTTCCCAATACTTCTCCTGTGGACAAACGCAGGATTTTAACGATTAGTTTGCCGAAAGACTTAATTCCCGAGTTGGCAGAATGCAACAACTTGGGTAAGGTATTCGCAGCAGTGTATGCAAAGTGTTTCGGCACTCCTTCCATGACAGTTCTCCCCTCTGTAATTAAACGAGTGCAGGATGAGCATGGCCCTGAAGCGGCTGTGGAGTTGGGGATGAGACTGGTGGGAGTGTTCGATGTAGTGGCTGATTTAATCCTTGCGAACGTCAAGGGCGATGCAGTTAACTTTCAAGTAGCTAATGCTTTGGCTTTAGTCCCAGAACCGGACAAGCCACGCGAATTACCGAAAATTATTGCACAGGCTTATAAAACCATTGGCCGCAATAGTCTGGGAGTTAAGCCTTTTGCTAAAACGCAAACTCAATCACAGCCACAACAAAAAACTCAGTCTGAGAAAGATGAGAAACCGTTCTTTACTAAAAAGAACTGGAGGTTGAAGAAACAGGGTAAGCAACAGAAAAACCAGGGTCGCGTGGCGCATCCCCGGTTTCCGTATCTTCTGAACGCACTTATGATTTGCGCGACAGAGTGAGAATTAAATCTCCAGAGAGATTTCAAGTCCCTGATCCGCGTTCTCCTCGTTCTTCACAGGCACCATCGACCTCCCAGACTGGTGGAGGAGAATGCCAGGATAGAGCCAGGGGTCGTGAGGCTCCAAAGGGACGAGACCAACCTCGACAACAAGTCCGAGGGAAACTAGAAGATTTTCCACGCTCTCGCCCACAGTTTCAGAAGAAGAAAGTTGCAGCTTTAACAGCGAGGTATGCCACAGATGGTGAGAACGAGACTCCTGAATTGGACGTGGGCAGTGACGCTCCTAGACAGCGCCGCGGAAGTTACCATAGTGCGGGAGGCGCTACGTCCTCATGTGGAGGCGACAGCAACTGACACATTCATTACTGTCGAGACAGCTGACACCCGAGTGGCACCCCCTGACAGACTATTTAATATTGTCCTTCAAATTGAAGGTGACATCCAGCGTGTTATTAAAGGGATTTTTTTGAAGAATCTAACCTCTTCTTACGACATTTTGTTGGCAGAGGCAGATTGGCCGCCCCCATTCGTACTTGCTGCGCGTAGAGGGAGGAGGTAATCCTTCCGAGCTTTTCTCGTCATGTCCCCAAGGACAAAGCGGAGGCTCTCGCAGCTGAATGGGCTGGGGCCCTGGCTCCGGCGTTATACCGTAATCACGTGGGCTGGGATGAAGACTCCCCCCCCCCCCCATGATATTCCCTTGCGGTCGCTGCCACAGCCACAACCTCAATATCCTATCCGGCGGGAAGCTAAAGGTCCCGTTTCCGACATTCTGACACAGTTAGAATATCAACGAGTAATTGAAACATGCGTATTACCAATGAATAATCCCCTTTTCGCGGTTTCTAAACCCGATGGATCGTACCGCCTAGTTTTGGATTAACGACATTTGAACTCTCATTGCGGTACAAAATACCCACAGTTCTGCGCTAGTAGACAGTCTTGTTCGTAAAAAATATAAAACGACACTTGACCTATCCAATGGATTTTACACGCACAACTTGTCCCCGGAGTGCAGCCAATGGAGCGCTTTCACTTCCGGTAGTAAATAATTCAAATTTCGGCGTTTGCCCATGGGCTACAAGAACAGCCTGGGTGTCTTCGCCGCTCGTGTTGTCTCTTTGTTGGACAGCATAGACCCAGATGCTTGTTCGTACGTCGATGATATCTATCTGACAGATGACGAATTATGGCCGCATCTTTCCCGAGTGGACCGCATTATTCTTGAATTTGCGGTCTTAGGATACAAATTTAATTTTGCCAAATCTCACATTGCTGAATTTACCGTTTTGTTTTTGGGCTATGAGCTCAACAATGAAGGTAAGGGCTTAGCTCCCCATTTCTTGGAGAAATGCGCACTTTTGTGCCCTCCAACCACTCTGAAGAAGCTTCAGTCATTACTGGGTTTTCTGAACTTCGGGCGTACTTACATTCCCGAATATGCCCAGCGTATCAAGCCTCTATATGCCTTGATACAGCCCAACTTTTTGAAGTCATGCTGGCTTCCTGAGCATTCTTCGATACTGCAGTCTTTGCAGTCAGATCTACTTGAATCTAAATTCTAGTTGACTCGTGATAACCACACAAACCTGGTGATTAGAATCGTTCCAGGGGCAGTGGGTTTGACGTACTTAACCTTTAACGAAGGTGACACAGTACCGATTGCATACAAGTCACATCTTTACACTTCAGCAGAGTTGCGCTTTTCCTCTGTGGAGAAAGTTTTGACTGCAGTGCAAATGGCGATTCTGAAGGAACGCGCACTGGCGCAGGGAAAACGCATTTTGGTGGTAACACCATATCCTGCCCTTGAGGCAGTGACGAAAGCAAGTGTCCCGAACTCTAAGGCTTTGCACCCCCGTTGGATACAATGGGCTACGTCTCTGACGTCTCCGGATGTCACTTTTATCTTTGATTCCTCTCTTCAGACACAGGAGTTCTTACAGTATGAATTTGTTCATCCTCCTCCTCTGTCTTTGCTACCGCTTGAGGAGTACGAATGTATTATATATACCGATGGTTCGGCACAACCGGCCACGGGTTCCAAGCATGCTTATTCCGCAGCGTGTGCTATTGTTGCAGGTAATATGGTGAACGGAGAGTTCAAATCGACTGTAGTGCACACACAGGCACTAGGAGACAGTACTGCACAATTGGCCGAGCTGCGTGCTTTGGTGCTCGCACTTGAGTTCGCTAATCCAGACGTGACGACCCTTATTGTATGCGATTCTTACTACTGTGTTCAATCTTTCAATGACAATCTATTCTTTTGGTCGCAAAACGACTATAGAGATGCAAAAGGCAGCACAATTAAGCATAAGATGCTTTGGGTTTGAGTGGCAGATCTTAAATGTCTGCCTCTCACACAGGTGATTCACACTCTTGGCCACCAGCGTGTGGGCGCACACGCTGTCGGTAACGGTTTGGCAGATGAAGCTGCCAAATCAGCAGTAGCCACGTGCTCAGTAGCAGCAGTTACAAGATCCATGACTAAAATAGATAATTATATTTTGGCAGCTATTGCTGCAACAAGGAAGGTGCTAATTACCCACAGGGTTTCCCTTCCAAGTACTCTTATCAAGTAGGTCCCGAACAGGTTCCTTACGTAAGAATTCCAGACGTTGGTGATCGGCTGATTCCCAACGCGGACCGCAGACCTTCCTTGATAACGGCCGCACACGAAGGCTTGGCTTCGGCCCATGCTGGCGTGTCTGCGACGGTTTCCATCTTGCAGCAGCGTTACTGGTGGCATGGTTTATATAAACAGACCCGTACTTATGTGCTTTCTTGTGACGTTTGTCAGCAAATTAAGCCTTCAACGGTTACATGACCACCACAAACACCGCTCTGCATTTCTAACAGACCTTTTGGGTACGTTTACCTGGATCACTGCGGTCCATTTTCTTCTGACACTGCATATAAGTACATCTTGGTTGCAGTGGATTCGTGCACACGTTTCATCTGGGTTTGGCCACAACGGAGTGCTGACGCTCGAAATGTCATAAGGGATTTGCGTGTCTTTGTGGGAATTTTTGCCTGTGGCACCTTCCATTCTGACCAAGGTCCGGCGTTCGCCTCTAAGGCGTACAAGGACGCGATGGGGGTCACTGGGGGTTCGGGTGAAATTTTCGTCTCCATATCGGCCTGAGGGCAATTCGATTGTTGAACGAATGAACCGTGACTTAAAGCAATCCTTGACAGCTAGATTCTTAGGAACTGGCAGGAACTGGCTGGCCCACTTGTATAGCGTACAACGTGCACTTGTTCACGCCTCTGGGTGGGCGGACCCCATACGAAATGCTCTTTGGCATCCAAATGTTTGTGCCCGACCTTGATGGTCTAGACATGGCGCCGCAATCTTTGACGTAGATAATCATTCTACTATGTTGCAGGACTTACAAGAAGCCCGTGACAAACTTGCAAATGAACATTTACCTTCAGCCACAGACGCTGCGCTGCAGATTCCGGTTGCCGGCTGGCTTCCGAAGGTTGGAGATCTGGTCCGAGAGAAGGTGGAGAACAAAAAAGAATTTGGCCCCTCTTATCGTGCACCTGTTCCAGTCCTTGGCTTGAGGGGTCATCTTACCACCGCTTCCTGGTCGCAAAGACAACAGATACATCTCAGTGGACAATGTCAAGCTACAACATCTGGCCGATCCTGAATAGCGTAACACCAGCGGTCTCCTGTCCAGCCATTTCTAGGACACATGTTTGTGGCCCTCCAGCCCACACGGTCACTGATGTTGCCATTGAGATGGTAGATTTGCCTGATCGCCTGCTCGACTACCAGGATTCCCCCTGCAACGAGGAGACCGAGGATACATACCCCGCCAACGAGTCAGTGGCTCACTTACCAACAACGCCACTGAGCCCAACCCGTTATTCCTTCGATTCGGCTTCCACCTCATCACTTATCCCGTCCAGCTTCAGTATTTTTATATCCTGGTTCAGAGACAATTTTTTTATCCCACCATGGACATACATCTGGTTGGTACTATTCCTGATTTTTCTGTTCATGTCCATTGGCTTTGTGACACTTTTTTTTCTGCTCATCAATGGTCACTATTTACCAGAACGCTCTGCAGTGAACTGTGTCGCTGGAACTTTGGCTCCACATTCTTCTTCGCACATCATGAAGCGTGACCACACTTTTGTGAACATTTCAGCTTTCCCAGTCGCTGATGGCATCGTATGGGATGCGGTAAATTTCCAAATTCATGGACAACCGAGATTATTAATGTACCAAATGTCCTCCGTGTTTCAATGGGTGATGTCGTGAAAAGTAATATTCATTCTGATGATTGGGATGTGCATGCCGTTGAATCGTTATTTACTGATTTGAAATATTATGCTGCCTTTAATGCTGAAGATCTGTATTTAAATTCTGCAAGTTATGCTGACTTATATTGTTACCAGCATTGGGTCAACCACTTTCTCCATAAACCAAGTACCCTTCGGGGTTCTTTTAATTACACCCAATGGGAACATTGTCCGACCCCTTTGCCAGGTAGCTCCCAAACTCTTAGAAATAAGTTTACTTATTTTACAGACTTTGATAGATCGAACCCTGGGTCCTATTATTTTAAATTAAACACTTCGTCCACTCAGAAAATCATGTTGACCCACACCAAATTGCTATATTCGGGTTCCTTTTTTAACACAGCCGTGGGTGGTTATGAGCACTGGCAGGACACCATTGACTTAAAATCTATATGGGGCACCAAATCATGGCAGGTACAAGGCACGGAAGCCTTACACCGTGCTTGCCTAATCCCGGCCCAAATTTTGTTTTTGAATCATACAATCTATCAAACAACGTGTTGGGGTTTGGCTACTTCCAAACAATTAAATGCACCATCCATTCCCGTATTGTCTTCCACTCCCAGCGAGAGCTTGCATTTTAATATTTCCCTTGACAATTTGCAGGCATTGTTTCAAAACAATTCATTCAATGTCTCTACGTTTGTTCAGTCACCCTGGTTGGCTTGGCCCATAGCATCGAATGCCTGCCAGCTGCGTTTTCATGACTCAGCTCCTGGTTACAAACAGCATAGGACGGATCCGAGGTTTTCTGACTCTCGTACTGTTACGACATATTCTGTTGGTAAATTGTGTAAACAGTGGTTGCAGCACTCTTCATTGGATTCTGTAAAACAACATTTATCCCTCCTATCAGGCAACATTGATCTGTCCGATTTTGTTCTGGGGCCTCGTGGTCCTCGACCTAAGAGATTCATTTATGAAACTTACAATGAACTCTGGAAGCTTTCGCAAATTGAAGCTGCTTCCCGTCTTCGGGAAATCGATCAAGCAAATTTAGAAAAAGTGCTTGCTGTTGTTGACAATAGTATTAATACCCTGTCTTCCCGCATTTACACATTAGAGAATATTGTTTCCTCTGTTGTTGATATTGTACAAGATGATGTATCTGTGTTATATCATGGTCAAAATCAATTGCGTTCAGTGATGCAGTTTGCATGGACATTGCAGACACTTAAAATGGGTAAAGTTCCTTGGCATTTTTTGAACACCTCTGCCTTATTCTTGCCGTTTAATTTAACTGAGAAACAGCAATTCATGTCCATGAAAGATGCAACATACACTCTCTTGCATATCGAGAAGATAGAGCCATTACCATTCTCTGTGGCGGAGTTGGACTCTGCAGTGTGGCTAGTTCACGGGGTTATCGCCTTGCCTTTTTCTTTATTTGAGTTCAGTTCATGCATGAAACATTATCCTGTGGGCCATTTTCAGCCCTTAGGCAGTGCCTTCCTGCATGAACTTTGGTCCCTGCCTTTCATGTATAAATGCATTAGGGACGGAAAATAAGGTTTTCTCACAGGAGAGTCATGCGATTCTACTGTGGGTCATTCCCTGATTTGTAAAAACATTAAATTGCACGGGGCTTGTAATGTTTCAGCTCCTAATCTGGCTTGTGTTTTAAAGGGCATTCCTGCTCCTGCTATATCACCTACTTTCACTGTGCTTGCAAATGGTAGCTATCTCCTTCTCAATAATCAGGACTGCTGTGGAATGCTGGCCGGCATCCCCTATATTGTAACTGTTTCCCACCAGGTTGTGTGCTGCAAAAATGTGCTTTTTCCTCCCCCGCACGACATAATAGATAGTTCCATTTGGCCTTCCATTCCGACTTTGAAGGTGGATTTCAATAAATTGAGCAGAATAAAGGCGATATTATTGAACCAGGAGGTTATGCTCACATCCGCACGGGAGACATTCATCCTCCAGATGGCTAGTACCCACAGTGAAATACAGGCCCTTTTGAACACAAACCTCCCACAACATTTCGGTGAGCTGATTCACCGTGTTTTCAATGCATCACGCACAGAAGGTCTTGTGCACTTTTTTAAAGTTGTGGGCTCTGGCCTTGTTACCTCCTTTCAAACTATCTTTGGTGTAATACCGGCTTTTATTCATTCCATTTTTTCCAGCGTCTTTGGCGGCTTTCCGTTGATCCTCGCCTTAGTGGCTGGTATATTGCTTTTGGTCTGTTTGCTACGCAATGGCTGCACTTCCTGGGGGCCTCCTCGACCAAGGTCGACTCCGGATGCTCCGTGAACGCATCCTCATCGGATTCGGCATCCTACCATTGGCGACACTCGGTGTGTCCTATAGACTCTCTTTTCGCTTTGCGTATTTCACTTGCGTGCATCCTGTGATGTCTTGCATCCGATGTCCTTTTTCTTGGTCCTTGGATTATTGCCTCTATAATACGTCTCTGTCTGACCCGGATTTTGGCCAGTTAATGGGTCCCTTAGAGGCCCATGAACGGGACTGTTCCGGTGATGACTTAATGGCGCGTGCGGCTGCACTTGGAATTTTGGCGCAATGGGATGTCTGGGCGGCTGCTCAGACTCTCCTACGACAAAGTTATATTGAGTATCACGCAAGTTGTCCCGCAATGCTGATCACTGCTCCCTCTTGCGAGGAACATGAATGCAGTTTTGATTTGTTGAACTGGATGGCGTCTCTTTTTTCTGACGATTCCAACGATGTCCTCTTGGAAGGTGTGGCGTTTTTCTGCACTTACACTCTATTGGATTAGGGGGCCTCCACTTTCAGCGTCCTGCCTCACTGGAATTTTTTTAACTTGCATTTTTTTTTTCCCCCCCTCTCCCATTTCATTGTCCGTCATTGGGGACTGTTCCAGAATAGACGTTCACATTCTGCTCCATCTATTTGAACTCTGTTTTCGTCCTCTGTCTTGGCCTCTGGACTGCCCAGGGGAGGGTGTAGTGTGGTTTGTGGCCTCATTGTCTGCATTGCTAAGTTAGCTTAGGCCTGGCTGCCATGATGCCTTTTTGCACACGTTACTTTGTGACTTTGTTTTTCCAGCCTCGGCTTGTGCCCGGCTATATTAGAACTGTCTGCCTTTTTGCCTTTCACCTTTTCTCCTGTTCCCTGTGGGTTTCGTCTGCACAACATGTACAAGGTCGAAAAACAACGTCCCTTGTTCTTGCTGATCTGGTCAGCCCCTCGCACTTAGACATAACACAGAAATGCAGCTGCACTGGAGAAATTCGTGTGCTTTTAGTATTGTGATCTCGCTGTTTTTGGCACTTGGAGAAAAACCTTTCCAGGGAGAAGAGCTGTGCTTGTTTGATGATGTAAACCTTGCATCTAGATATTGAGGTATGAGGGTTCGCCTGACAACGCCCAGAGGTCTTCTATTTTTATAATAAACTAGTTAATAGCACGGGGAGGATGGTAAGGGCCATTAGCCCTTTATCCACTGCTTTATGACATGCTTTCCCCGTTTGTATTCTATGGAATTGTAACTATGCTTATTATTTTATCATTATGCATTATGCTGATAGTACTGGCACGTGTACTGTATCTTAGAGCACGATAGCTGAAATAAACATTTTAAACTATACTGTGTCTCTTATTACGCACGTTGTGGACAAGTATGAGTGAATTATGAAAGAGTGTTCTTGCTCCCGCGAGTCCTGAGAGAGAGAGAGACCGTGTACTGGGTTGTCTAATCATTGGTAGCATCGCTGCTAATGAGACGCTAAAGCTAGTCGGATTGGGATTGTGGGTACTAAGGTGCATGGTTGGTTCACCACTATACTCCGAGGTCCTATTATCCTGTGCATAGCTCTGTGTATGTGCAGAATCCCTACAACAAGTCCAGTTGTAGAACATTTACACTTGAACATTCTATTCATGTCAGTTGATGTACCTCAGGAGAATTCTGATAGGAGGCCTCCACAGTTGGGGCATACGACACACCCTTTTGGTAATGAGGATCAAAGAACCTGGCTACGCAGGGTGTAGTGTCTTATAATGAAAGAACGCTGGAACTCTTTTGGTTCCCCCAGTATACCGTAGGCCTGTGACATAAGCGTTGGAGGGATGAGTTGAAGGGAAGCTTAGAATGGTGAGTTCTAACTTGCACGCAGCGGAATAAAGACGTGTGAAACTACTCTCTGTGTGTGGTATACTTATTGGTGAGTGCCTAGGCTTGCAGGATGCTACAACTGGTGACGAGAAAGGGTGTATGAAGCTTGTACACAAAAAGCGGTCTTCCAGAGAGTTTGCCGTGGTCAAGCAAACTGCTTGTGCGTGCCGCGTGTGCTGCAGTCGACGTGTACAATCAACGCTGGCACAGGTGGAGTCTCAGCGCAACGGCAGCCTGTATAAAATGCTTGACGATAAAGATAGCGACATTGAAAGTTTACATGTCGGTGGCCAGGAACTGAATGAAACAGCCGCAAATAAAAGGTACTGTGTCATTATGCAAATTAATGCCATATGATACACTGAGCAAAGGACGCTAAAGGCGGAAGCAACCAGGTTACAAAAACAATGCACAATGATACTTCAGTACAAATCAAATTGAAATTCATGTGTTACGAAGCAGAGAATAACCAGGTGGTTGCGAAGAAACATTTAAGGACAAAGCCGAAGTTATCTGCTTTCATGAACTAGTAAAATACAAGGCTTATCTACTTACCAAAACCATTAATGAATTGTTGTGCCACAGCGTGCTGTGGAGTGACCCCAGAAGAGGGTCCGGGGCGTGCGTGTGTAGTTTTCCCCAGAAGAAGCAGCCAACCACCAGAGCTGCTGCACAGGGGCCCAGAACAACTCCCTGGAAAATATCAAGTAAAGAGCTTCAATGGAGAGCAAGGGGAATCGTTGGTATGGCTGACCCCGCAGCCAACACGTCACAAGGCGCTATGGAAGCTCTGCCTGATCAAGTGCCACACGAAGCGCTTGAGAAACCATTACTGTCCACCAATGTATATATGGCTGCAGCATTCTTAAAACCGCCAAGTGCATTTGATACTGCCAAAAAACAATATTTGCAATAGATGCACTGCATGGAAAGAAACTTTTGAAGATTTCATAGATGCAATAGATGAAAAAGATTATAAAAAGATTATAAAGTATCTGAGGAACATGGCTGGTGAAGAATTGAAAGAAGTCATGAAAAAGATACCACAAGAAGGTGAAGTGACATACGAACAAATCAAAACAGTCATGAATGTCAAGTTTAATCCAGTGCCAAATGTGAATCACGAAAGATACATACTCAGTCAAGAACGCTAGAGACCAGGTGAAACCATCTATGAATTTGTTAAGAGACTTGATGGTTTAGTGAAGCACTGTATATTCAACGAGTTGAAAGATGAGGAAGCTATTAGCCTCAGAGTAATAGACGGATGTCTGTCAGATTCCTTTTGATGATGAATGCTGAGGGAAACTCTGAGCTTAGAACAAGTCCTCAAAGCTGCTCACGCTGAAGAGCGTGTTGATTGTCAAGAGACTGACATGGAGGCTGGAGGTGCCCAAAGTGCATCAGTCATGAGCATGGAAAGTAAACCAAGGTACACGGCTGAGGGACACAAGGCGATGTCTCCACAGAAAAAGAGAATGTGTTACAGATGTGGATTGTCATTTCCACACAAAGGTAAATGTCCCGCCATTGGACAAACATGCCCTGGCTGTGGTAAAGCAAACCATTTTATGACGACTTGCAGGGCGAAGAGAA
Organism: Calotriton arnoldi; assembly: GCA_963921515.1. Lineage (NCBI taxonomy): Eukaryota > Metazoa > Chordata > Amphibia > Caudata > Salamandridae > Calotriton > Calotriton arnoldi. The sequence continues at coordinate 90,326 of CAWUFW010021057.1, read as the reverse complement.
AAGTAAGTGCATCACAGCATGAAGACAAAATGGCCGACCGAACGCTACCTCAGTGATGTTCGACGTGCTCCCACAATGCCAAGCGGTCATACCAACTGAGACAAATCGGCATCAAACGAAGTTGAGCATCATTTAAATCATCAACAACGAGCTCCTCAGTCTCAGTTTCCAGTGAAAGTGACAATGATAATTGTGCGATATTGAAGTTTACCTCAGAAAGGCATGAACATGTGGGACTGGTCAATTGTGAGAAAAAAACTCAAAGTGAAGAAAAATCAACATGAAGAAGCACCAAACACATTCAAACATTGCCCGAAGATCACTCTAAAAGTAAATGGGTGCCGTATACCATTCATAATTGACAGTGGTACATAAATAAATATCATGCCTGAGGAGAAGTATCAAGAACTGTCTCCATTTCAACAACTCACTAAGTCAGAGATAGAAGTATACACATGGGCTGCTTTGATGCCCTTATAGAGTCAAGGATCCTTTGTAGCCACGATAAAATACAAGAAAAATGTGGTACAAGCACCTGTCAAGGAACAACTTCAAGTGTCTGTTTGCTAAATTTTAATACTGCAGCTGATATGGGACTGATATCGGTGAACTACAATATGAATGCTCATCATGAAACTGTAAGTCAATTTCCTTCACTATTTCATGGGCTTGGAAACTGAAAATAATGAAAGTGAAGTTACAGATAAATGAGAATGTTTGTCCTGTTGCTCAAAGAGACAGACAAGTTGTGTTCCACTTGCAAGATGGTATTGAAAAGAAACTTAATTAGTTACTCAAACATGACATCATTGAACATTCCACTGGTCCAACACCATGGGTTTCTCTCATTGTAGTAGTGCCCAAAAGAGACAATGAAGGAGCTGTAAGTATATGCATTTACATGCGTCTGGCCAACAAGGTCATTGATTGAGAGAGACATCCTAGTCTGCACATTGCTGATATGATAACTCAACTGAATGGTGCAAAGTTCTTCTCTCCATTTGTTTTGCTAAGAGCAATTGAGGGTTTGTGTATCCATTCTGCAGAACTTTTCCAAGACATCATAAAGTCTGTAGTAAATGAATTTAATAATAGTGATGACAGATTAGATTTCGGAGGCACACAGAAAGAAGATGACAAGGCTCTCATGCAAGTATGTCTTTTGTTGACCAATGCAGGCTTAACTCTCAATGTCGACAAATGTGAATTCCAGAAAAAAAGCTTGAATCTCTTTGCCCATATCATTTCTGATTGGGGTATCCTGCAAAAGTGCAAGCATTGTCCATTGCAAATCCCCCACAAGACATTTCTATGTTACGATTCTTTCTTGGACTGGCCAGTTACTGTTTGAGATACATACGAGACTTTGCTACAGTCAGTGTACTGTTACAAGAACTAACGGAAAAGAATTGTGAGAAGCTGGCGAGGTATATGATGTCCACTAATGTAAGTGGGCACCTTGCACAAGTCCAGACAACCCTTATGGTGATTTAAGAGGTCTCAGACAACCTTAGAATGCTATCCAACTGGTAGCTGTGGAGAGCAGCCTTCAGACTTGAAGGAGTGTAAAGCAGCTTGTTTTACCAGAATGTAATCTTATAGTATAGATTAAATGAAAAGGAACCACACAAGGTCTGTATAAAAATATGTACTTATTAAATAACACTATCTAGCACGTTACAGTACCTCCTACTTGGAGATAGACACAAAGCACACAATACTTAAGAAAATAAATCACAGTAAATAGCACTAATACACAGTGGGCCCCAGGGGGGGACCAAACCATATACTAAGAAAATGGTATAAGAACCACGACTCGAGTCAGGACAATGTCGAGAGGACGTAGAATTGCTGGGTATCCACAGAACCACCCAAGGTAAGTAGATAGGGACCCCACTGAGAGCGTGTGCAGTGTGTGAACACGGCTGTGTGCTCCGTACAAGTCTACTTGCAAGTCGCGGTTGGAATTTTAAAGATTAGGGACCCTTCCCAGTGGACCCTGAGGAAACCCCGTGGAAGACAGAAGTTTGGAGAGCCACTTCACCAGTGGATACCATGGTACCCAAATTACCCATCGCAGGGAAGCTGGGTGCATAGGTGTGAAGTGGCGTCAGAAACCGCCATCAAACCCAATAAAGGACTTCAGGAAAGTGTCGCTGCTGGAAGGAAATAAAGTGTCCGGAGGAATCCAAACATGGATTCTTGACGAGGAGTACCTGAAAGCAGAGGGGACAGAGTCTGTGTCACTCAGAGGTGACCAGGAGACTTGGAAGATGAATGCTCTCCGATGTCGGGTGCTTCAGGAAAAGGATGACGGTGACCTTGACTCTGCAGCTGCGTGGACCAGGCAACGCTGAGGATGACCAGGACCCAGATACGAGATGTCCCACGAAGGATGTTGAGTGCTGAGGGGTCAGTGTCTGGCGGGAGCACCAACAAGCCTTGGCAAATGCAACCCACGCAGTAAAGTAAGAAGGTGCACGGTTGGGACCAGCAAGGTCCAGGAGACTCACTACAAGCAGGGGAGTCAGGGCAGGCCCCGAGCACTCCGGGGAGCCCAAGGAAAACAAAGATGACCCTCAATTGGACCCACAGGTTGGAGGCTCGTGAGAGGACCTCAAGCCGCTCACCAAAAGGAGCAAACCAAGGTGCCCACGAGGCGGTGTGGCTGAAGATCTTGATGGAAGAAGTTGCCGGAGGTTGGGGCTACTTGGAGCCCAATGCACTTGCTGCAGAGTTGCCAACAAGCATATGTACTTGCAAAAGTATGCAGTTCACAGGGGTTTGGTTAATGCAGCCCCACAAGGGATTCTGCCTCAGACTTGGTGAGAGGGCAGCTCAGGCCTCGGGAGACGTAGATAACCACCACCTGTGTTGTTGAACCCTCCCGAGTCCGTAGGGGCTCTAGATCAGCAGACGGGTGAGCAGAGTTGCGGTGCCTACGAATGTAGGGAGTGACTCCTTCACTCCAAGGGAGATTACTTTGGTTGTCCTTGATGCTTTACAGGCCTTGGAAGGTTCCTGTATGATGCACAGGCACAGACGATGCAGCAGACTGGAAGGGAGAGGAAGTCAGGGCCAAACGAAGTCCATCGAAGTCCAAAGTGCCCAGACGGTAGAAGTGCAGTGGTCTCAGTTCTGAATCTTATCCCACGACGAATCTAGGGACCTACACCCAGGTAAGCCCTTAAGTAACCTAGGGAAGGGGTTGGGAAGATTCAGGGGACCCTCCCTGGGGAGGGTCTGGTCAGGGGGGAGGTTACTCCCATGTCCTTTGTCCAGTTTTGTGCCAGAACGGAAGCCACCGGCTCCCAGGACTGGTTTGAACTGGACTGTGCACAGGGACACCAAATGTGCCCCTCATGCAGACTTTCAGGCACTGGCAAGCGCACCCACGCAGCCCTAATACACTAAATCCTGTCTGGGAGGTGGTCACACCTCCCTGTGACAGGATGGCTATTGTTCTTCCTTCCCCTGCTCAAGCTTGGCTCAGCAGCAGGAGGGCAGAAATGTGTCTCTGGTCAGCAGCAACCATTTTGTGCTGTCCGGGACTAGAAGGCTGGTACCGGGAACACCGAGAGCCTAACGGAGGGCTCTTCCAGTGCTTGGAATCATACCTCCCACACCGTTTATGATGTGGGGGTATGATTCCAACATGTTTGATACCAAACATGATAGGATTCGTTGCAGCCGTTTTCGAGATGGTCATCGTGCAGTCATGCGAAGCCCCTCTATATAGTATATGGCTGCTTCACTGACAACCCGGGAGAATGGACTCCGTAGGCTGCAGGGGTATCCTGCTCATGCAGGGGCACCCTCTCACTTAGAACCAAGCACCCTGCCCTCAGGATTGTAAAGGCTTGTTAGAGGGGTGACTTATAGGTTTTAAGTGCAGTGACCCTTGGATATAGTAAACCTATATCTTTAGTAAGAGGTGCATGCACCAACTTACACAAGCTGCAATGGCAGGCTTGTAGTTCCATTTTGAATGGTCTCTCATGGGTGGCATAATGCATGCTTCAGCCCATGGGAGGCCTCTGGGGTACCTATGACCTGGGTACATGGGTCCCATATACTAGGGACTGACAAAGATACCCCAGTATCCAATCTAGGATGTACCTAGGTACTGAACACAACAGTGTAGGGAGAAAGCAGGATCCCAGTCAGACTAGTCAAAAACAGCATCACATCAAACAAAAAGTGGGGGTAATCATAAGAAGCAGATCCTACTTTCCTACAAGAATGTATCTTTTCATTGGTCACGAGTGTGAGAAGAGCTTCCAACACATCAAGCAAGCCATTGAGAGTGCCACTGAACTGGTTTACTTTGATCCCAAACTACATACAGAGGTTGTAGTTGACGCTCGCCCTGTCGGGTTGGGCACAATCCTTGCACAGCACAGCAGACAGCCAAATGCCCAGAGACATATCGAGCCTGTCGCAAACAGAATGTGCTTACTCAGAACTTGAGAAAGAAAGTTTGGCAGTGGCCTGGGCTTGTGAATATTTCCATGTTTTCTTGTACAGAAGCCTTTCGCTGTAGTGACTGATCATCAAGCACGGTTGACGATATATGGCAATCCAAGAGCCAAAATGCCTCCTCGAATTGAACGTTGGGGTTTGAGGTTACAAGAATACAGCTATATGATTATTCATCGTCCAGGGAAAGATCAGAATCCGGATGATTATTTTTCAAGAGTGCCATTACAATGCCCTGGTGTACCCCATCTAAGACAGCAGAGGCCTTCATCCATTTTATTGTGAAATCGAGCACACCAGCCGCCATGTCTTTAGAACAAATTGTGACTGCCATGAGCCAAGATAGTGACATGTGAAGATTAAAAGACATCATTCTCATCAATTGTGGAATCAGCACTCCAGAACATTTACTAATAACAATGAGTATTTGAAGTTAAAAAATGTAAGAGATTAAATTTCAGTGACCCCAGAAGGCCTCATTCTGCAAGTTACACAAATTGTTGTTCCTGAGAGTCTATGACAACATGTAATCAATGTCACCCATGAGGGATATCAAATAATAGTTGCCACCAAGAGAGCTCTTAGTGACCTAGTCTGGTTTCTTTATCTCGACGAAAGGGTCGAAAAATAATTAAAAACTTGTCACATATGCAGCTGTCTTTCATCTCAAGTCATTCAGCACCCTTTGAACATGTCAGACTTGCCACTTCAAGAGAATTGCTATTGATTTCTTTGGTCCGTTTGGGAATGGACATCTAGTCATTGACGATGAATGCTTCCATTTCCCGTTGGTATGAGAGAACCTTTCATCCACTACACATGAAAAGGTCATTCAAAAACTAGATGGCATCGCTCGGAGGACAGGGAACCAGCATAGACCCACAAGATATTGCGGAGGAATTCGCTAATTACTATGAAAATATTTATGCTTCCGAATCCTCGATTACAACCCAGGAAGCGCTGGAGCTCCTTAAAGATAGACCCCTTCCCCCACTAACACAAGAAGAAGTCCAAACTCTAGATGAAGGGCTGACACCTGAAGAACTGCAGCAGGCCCTTGGAGAGATCAAATCAGGGAAAGCACTAGGCCCCAACGGGATACCAGTTGAATTATACAAAGCCACAGCAAAACACACAGTTCCCCATTTGCTGAGAATGTATGAAGAGAGTCTTGAGACAGGCATATTACCCCAAGACCAGAGAATAGCCTCAATAGTAGTAATCCACAAAGAAGGGAAGCCAAGGGATCCGTGCGGGTCATATCGACCCATCTCCCTATTAAACGCGGAGGACAAAATCCTCGCTAAGCTATTGGCACGCCAACTAATTAATGTCCTGCCGAAAGTGATACACCTGGACCAATCTGGGTTCATGCTGGGCCGAAACACAGCCCTTAATCTGCGTCGGCTCCAGGGGGTCCTGGGTCGAGTGAATAGAATACAAGAGGACACAGCAGTGCTGTCCCTGGACGCCTGCATGGCATTCAACATGATTGAATGGCCCTTTTTACTTGCAGTGCTGGAAAATATGGGGGTGGGTCCGCGATTTCGAGCATGGGTCCAGCTCCTGTACACAGCACCACTGGCGAATGTGAATGGAAGGATCACACGAATTTTCCACCTATATCGTGGGACCAGAGAGGGCTGCCCCCTCTCACCCCTACTTTTCGCATTAGCCCTTGAGCCGCTAGCGATCTGGATCTGCTGGGATCCACTGATTCGGGGCCTTCGCTGGTCAGTCGAATGGGAAGATAAAATATCGCTGTATGCCGATGATATTCTTTTATATGTTGCATTGCCTAGCTCTTCTATTGCCAGAATCTTAAATGTCTTTGCCACCTACAGAAGGTTCTCAGGCTACACGATCAACTGGTCTAAATCAGTGGTGCTCATTTTACACGGACAGACACCGAGAATGCCAAGAGACTGTGAGGCTCAGGTGGTGGCAGAGGGGTTCCGATATCTGGGTATCTTCGTTACAGCTAATAGAGAGCTTTTTACGGCTAAAAATCTAATCCCCCCTCTGACCCGACTGAAGGAAGATGTGCAGCACTGGAGAACACTTCCTTTGTCCCTTTTGGGCAGGGCAACCCTGTTTAAAATGATGGCGCTGCCGCGTTTTCTCTACGTTCTCCAAAATACACCCTACTCGGTGTCCGACGATTACTTCAGAAGTATACAGGGTGAGGTTCGGAAGCTGCTGTGGGATGGGGCACCCCAAGGATAGCTTTAAGTAAACTCACAATGGGATGGTATGACGGGGGAATAGCTCTCCCAGATATTCGAAACTACCACAGAGCAGCGCAACTAATGGTTGTCAATCAATGGGCGCACCAGCCCATGAACGAACCGGCGTACCAGATGGACCGACTGACGCTAGGACCCAGAGGGTACTTGCGGGCCCTATATACCCCACCCAATAAACTGCAACTGATGGGCCCTACGGCTCTTACAGTACAGACTTGGCATAAAACATTGGGATAGATGGGGTGGAAATAAAAAATCACACAGGTGACACCGTTGTGGGAATCCCAACTCCTCGATACATTGAGGGAGGGACAGGGGTTCGACAAATGGGACCTGCTGGGCATTTCAAAGGTGAGGGACATGTGGAGGGGAGGGGGTCCTAGACCATTTGCAGATCTACAGAAAGAGTATAACCTAGCCCCTACAGAAGCGTTCCGGTACCTACGACTCCGACACGCCCTGCAGGCTGCCCTCCCCAAGGGGGAGTCCTTCCCAGAGTCCTACCCACTTGAGTGCAGGTTATTGGAAGAACATATTACTAAAAGGGCGATCTCACTATCTTACAAGAAACTAATAAATCATGTACCTGACCAATTAACGCACTTCAGGGACAAATGGGAGGGAGATATTCCGGAGCTGCAAGAAGAGGACTGGATAGAGGCACTTGCCTCCCCGCGAGAGGTAGCCATTAGAGCCCACTTTCCCCTGGTGCAACTCAAAATCCTTCACAGAGCCTACATCACATGCTCCACACTGGTAAAGATGGGGAAACAAACCGAAGCGTTTTGTCGGAGAGGATGCGGGTTGGAAGGGACATTTTTTCATATAATATGGGCTTGTCCAAAATTCAAGAGTATTGGGCTGCTGTAATCCAGTGTTTGAACGTAGTATATGGGAGTGAGCTGTGTACATCGGCAAAATGGTGTCTCCTGAATGTGTGGGAGGGGACAGATTTGGGGCGGTGGGATCAAATCGGAATGACACTAGCGCTAATGATCGCCAAAAGAAATAAAGCACGATCATGGGGAGCTGAAACAACGCCCTCCTTAGGGAACTGGAAAAGGGATATGGACTGGTGTATGGTGGCAGAGAAGGCGGTCTATACAAATAGAGGGTGCCTGCAAAAGTGGGGGAAGGTGTGGTTAAAATGGAACATTTACAGAGGTAGCCCTTGTGCTCCACTAGTGCCACAGAGGGGGTGGGAGAATTTACAGGAGGAAATTGATTAAAGAGAGTAAATAATGGTTGAACCATCTCGTAAAGGAGTCCTACCAAAGCGCTATGAATGTAAAAATGTAACCAAGAGAAATGGAAAGATGTTATTCTCCAATTGTGGTGATCATAATGGTTTTGCTGTTGATGTAATAAAAAGAAATAATAAAAAATAAATTATCAATATTGATTTGTTTCCCAACTTTGGGCATGTTGAGTAGCTGATTCTGAGCTCACATGGTTTGCTTGCCACCATTAGTGAAAATGTGCACTATGTGGTAAAGAAATTTGTACAAAATAGCAATCCTCTTTTAGAAAAACTGATGTCATTCTGTGCTTTATAATTTGCCAATTATTTATTTTGGACGAATAATTTTTATTAATATGCGTGAAGTGATGCGTTTATTTGGAAACTTCATACTTCTATGTCTATTGTGAGTCACAAGTCACATGTGTTTATATAATGTGAAGAAAATGATGTTTCTTTATTGTGAACAAGGCTGTCACGAGCGGCTGAAACATGTTAAGCTGCAACTCTCAATAAAGCGAGAGTTCTTGACAACAACAAAAAAACTAGATGTACCTGCATTATTAAAGTCTGACAGCGGCCCACCTTTCAATAGTAAATAATTTAAAGACTTTCTAAATCACCTCAATATAAAGCATCAAAAAAGCACTCCTCTTTGGCCCCAGCCAGTGACCTGGCAGAACAGTTAATGAGTACTCTAAAGAAAGCTGCTCAGCATGCTGCATTGGAGAAGCTCAACCAAAGCTCGACCAAACATTGATGTCAATGTAGAGACTGGCTCTAGACAGACTATTGATGATTCTGTATCTGCTAATAATTCCACCTCACCTGTGCAGATCACTGACTCCAAGACTGCCAGTTACTGGGCCAGTGACCCGATCAGGACATGTGATTCAAGTGCCATGACGCTTATAGAAGAATTTAATTGCTTGTGTATCTATGTATTTACTTGTATATTTATTTATGTATTTATTTATTTATCTGTTTTTTTTTTTTTAATGTGACTTTTTATTTATCAAAGTGGGAGATGTAGTGCCTTGTAATAAAAGAATGCTGGAACTCTTTCGGTTCCCACTGTATACCGTAGGCCTGTGACGTAAGCATTGGAAGGATGAGTTAAAGACAGGCTTAGAATGTTGAGTTCTTACTTACACACAGCAGAATAAAGACGTGTAAAACTACTCTCCGTGTGTGGCGTACTTATTGGCGAGTGCCTAGACTGGCATGACGCTACACAGGGGACAAGTGAATCACACTACCCCTGATCTGTTGAACCAACCCACCAAACTCCAGACTTCACCTTATGCAGTTGTGAATATAATGAACATTCACATTAAGTACAGATGTGATCCTACCTGCAAACAAAAATAGTCAGAGTGGGTGGGTGGGTGGGAGGAGCTGTAGAGAGCTGATAACGAAACTCTGGATCCGGTCCAATGTGAAGGCCGTCAGTAGCTGTGAACTGCTGTCGGTATGCAGCGACTAGTTATAGAGGCCTGCAGGCAGCTTGGAATGCATCAGAGGCTTGAAACTGAATGGAGCTCGAACAAGCTGTCAGTGAGCGCTGTGGTGTGGTAGAGCGCCCCAGGAACACCTCTTGTGAGAAGCAGGCTAACTCAAAGTTATCAGAGGCTGCAAACAAACAAGAAGAGCGAGGGAACACGCAAACTACTGGCATTGGGTATATTGATAGCTAAACGTAGAACAGCCATGAGATGGATGTCAGGCCCGACGCCCACAGTTATGGAATAGTGTACTGATTTGTCCTATTGCAACAAACAGTCAGACAACTTTAACGCTCTGATACCTATACCCTATAGACCCAAAAACATTTAGGGCCCATACCAAGCATACCTTGCACGCCAGGCAGCCGAGGTGGAGGCCGTGGAGGGGCATGGAAGGTCCGGGATCGGTTGACCAGGTTCACCCTTTCGTATAGGGAAGGAGTGGGCGGTCAGAGGCATATTACTGTAAAACCGCAACACTCGTACACATACGATGATGCAAAAGACTATGCATGAATGGTGTGCTCTCCCTGTTTAGTAAATGAAAATGTATATGAAGTAATGTATAATGCCTATAAGCCACTGTACTCAACGCCACGTGCGGCTGCAGAGATTATACGGTTATTGTTAATTCACTGCCTGGTTATGCTGATGACCATTGTAATCACTGTAATGGCTACTTTGAAATTGTATGTATTAAAAAACGAAAAAAAAAAGTAAAAAAAAAAAAAAGAGCGAACAAAAGGAACAATGAGTTACCCACACATCACATTATATGCTACGTACTGTTGTGCACCCCTTGTACAGTCCTTGTGCAGTTGTGTGGTGTAAGTGAACAGCATTTGGCACCGTGTACCCATTGCCCTCTCTTAAGGAGGCACAGAAAGATTGCATTGTGTCCATGGAACCGGAATTTTAATGTATGGGAAACTTTCCAGTGGTTTCTTCAGGAAATACCTCATATAATCACACATTGTAGGAGGTTTCAACGCGATTTAGCAGTCAATGTTGTTGAACTGTCCATGACAAGATCTTCATCTAGTAACCAGTGTTGTTAATCATTTTGTACTTTGCTGATGACAAATTGACTGCGTATTGTTTGCTCACAACTCCTGAACTTGTGTTCCATTTCACATATATCATCTTAGGCAGCTAGTAAACATGGCTGCAGCTAGTATGTCACAACTGCCACCCTTCCTCAATGAAGCTGGGGAAGCCCAATTGATTTGGGAAGAATAGTTAAAGTTATTTGAATCCTATCTAATTGCTATAGGTGGGGAAAGGTCAACCCAATAAGGAAACATGTTCTGCTTCACGATCTAGGAATTAGGTGTAGGAAAGTAGGATCTGCTTTCATGGTTACCCCCACTTTTTGCTGGTGTTGTAACTGTTTTCGTCTAGTCTGACTGGGATCCTGCTAATCAGGACCCCAGTCACTGTGCTTCCTCCCTAAATTGGCTATGGTGTGTAACTGGTACATTCCTATTTGGCTACTGGGGCACCCTTGCAAGTCCCTAGTATATGGTACTGAGGTACCTAGGGCATGGGTACCCCAGGGATCCCCTGTGGGCTGCAGCATGTATTATGCCACCCGCAAGGGACCCTCCAAACTATGACTACAGGCCTGCCATTGCAGCCTGTATGAGTTGGTGCGTGCACCTCTCACGAAAGATATAAGTTTCCTTATATCTAACATCGCTGCACTTGGAACCTATAAGTCACCACTCTAGCAGGCCTTTCAGTCCCAAAGGCAGGGTGCTCGGTTACGAGCGTGAGGGTGGCCCTGCATGAGCAGACCGCCCCTACAAACCCCAGAGTCCATTCTCCGAGCTTTGTAAGTGAATCAGCCGTTACGATATAAAGAGGTCATGAGTCATTACGTGATGACCATCTCTAAACTAGCTGGAACAAACCTGGGCATGTTTGGTATCAAACATGTTGGAATCATACCCCAACACCGTATGCAGAGTTGGGGTATGATTCAATCCACGGTAGGGCCCCTCTGGGGAGCCCTCCATGCTGACGGGACCAATCTTACAGAGCCTGACAGCAACCTAGGGCTGCTGCCGACCTCCAACACTATTCTGCCCTCCTGCTGCTGGGCCAAGCCAGAGCAGGGAAAGGTAAGACAGTAGGTTTCCTGTCACAGGGAGGTTTGACCACCTCCCAGACAGGATTTAATGTATTAGTCCGGGGTGGGGGCACTGGCCAGCGCCACATAGTCTGCTGTAAGGGCACATTTGGTGCCCTCCTTGCATACTCCAGTTCAAACCAGATCAAGGAGCCGTTAGCTCCCCGCTCTGGTGCAAAACTGGACAAAGGGACATGGGAGTATGCTCCCCACTGTCTGACCCCTCCTCTGGGAGGGACCCCTGAACCGTCCCAACCCTCACCTTAGGGTACTTAAGGAGTTACCTGTGGGTGGGTCCCTAGATTCGCTGTGGGATTCGATTCAGATCTAACTCCACATCTATTTCGACCGTCTGGGTAGTCTGGACTCTACTGAACTTCGCCTTGGGCACCGAGACTGCACCTGGGAAGATCCCTGCTGCTCTGGCCTCCTCGTCCTGCAAGCTCACTCCACCGTCCGTGCCCGTGCTCCGTACAGGTCCGTCCAAGGCCTGTGGACATCAAAGACAACAGAAGAAATCTCCCTTGGGGTGAAAGAGTCATCCGCAGGTACTGCCACACAGCTGACCCGTTTGCTGATCCTGGGCTCCCATGGATTCCCCAAGGCTCAGCAACACAGGTGGTGGTCCCGCAGTCCCTCGAGGCCTGAACTGTCCTCTCATCGAGTTTGAGGCCAGTATCTCTTGTCGGTGTCTCTACAACCGAACCGCTGTCGCTTCATCGCACGGCAACCGCATCGGTTGTCTTGACCGACTCGTGCCAACAAAGTCGGAGGCATCGAAAGGTTCTGTCAACGAGTCTGTCCCCGCTATAAATGACTTGCGCCGACGTGGTTGGTTGGAACTGACGGACTCTGTTCGTCTTCAACGTCACGGTAGCTCGGGCAGAGCTACCGACTCGGTGCAACAGTGTTTGAAGCTCCTCATCATTTCTTTTTACCTGCATCCTTGAACTCGAGGGTCCTTCATCTTCCGTGCCTCCTGGTCACTCGTGAGTGGCATAGACTCTGTCCCCTCTGCTTTCAGGTAATTTTCGACTCAAACTCACTTCTGGGTTCCAACCGACTCTTTCATCAATCTGTGGTAAGACTGCAACCGGGACGTACCCACTTATCAGTATTGAGTACGCAGTCGTGTATCCTCTTTGCACACGACCGTCGTGGGATTCCTAGACTCTCACCTGGAGTGGTTCCTTGGGTCCCCAACTCTTCTGCGTCTCCTGGGTCCAGTCTCGACTTAGGTCGTGGTTTGTAATCCCCTATCTTGATATGGTATGGCCTCCCCTTGGGGACCACTGTCTATTGGTGCTACTGACTGTTCTATGGCCAAAGTATTTTGTGCATGATGTATATCTCCGGGTAGGAGATACCGTAAAGTGTTAGTGAGTGATTGAAATAAATATCTATTTTTATAAGTACACTGTGTGGTTCTTTTTCATTCAGCCTTTACTAAAGGATTAGATACTGGTAAACGGAGCTGCTTTGCACTCCTCTTAGATTTACCTTGAAGGCTGCTCTCCACAGCTACCATTAAGAGAGCTTTCTACTGTTTTCTAAACCACGAAAATCACCATAAGGATCGCCTGGGTTAGTGCAGGGTGCTACGCTTACATAAGTGAGCACCATATACTGACCCAGCTTCTCACATGAGGGTAGAAAAATGTATGAAACATTACCTGACATAGTTAATGAAGTTAGAGTTGGAAGTGAATCACAATTAGATATTTTCCAATCTACATGAAAAAAATTAGAAGATCACTTTAGGGACAAAGTAAGCCTAATTTTGGCAAGGCGCAAAACAAAAAAGTAGCAAATTATATAGCAGTGCTACGTGGGTTATCAAATATATGTGACTTTGGAATTTTTTCTGACTTGTTAATAAGAGACCAATTAGTACGATGTACTAACAACCCACATATTCAGGGGTCATCGAGGCGAAGGGTTACTCTAGTTTGGGGTTGAGAAGAAAGGTACTGGAAACACCCTACCGCTGTCTCTTTCAACTTTATTTGGGAACAAGAGTTTCCAAGTAGAAATTGACGCTAATATTTTATATCTACAGTAGTGTCAGTTTCTACATTCTGTTCAGGATGATTTTATTTTGAAGGTTTTATATAGCGCGAACAGAGCGCTTTACAACAAATATAGGAAATAGATATATACATACAAAATACTATTAAAAATATTAGTCCGACAGTGGTAACTATTACAGCATAACAAATATTTACAAGACTGCATCTAATAGTTCAAGTGAATTTGGCCAAGAGAATCGATTTCACTTCTTTTTGAAGAATGCCGTGTGAGGGTTCTGTCTTGTTTTTGGGGGAAAGGCATTCCAAATCCTAGGGGCCATTCCTGAGAGTGTGCGGTTATAAGTTTTCTTCTTGGAAAATCGTTGTGGTTTCAGTAGCAGGTTATAAGTACTCCTGGTGGTTCTGTTACCACCCGATAGTACTAATTTCTCCGCAAGGTATCGTGGGGTTTTGTGATGCAGTGCCTTGTGTGTCATACAGGCGATTTTCAAATGGATTCTGGCATCAAAGGGTAGTCAGTTAAGGGCACGCAGGTCCGGGGAGATGTGACAGTTTCTTTTGGAGCCTGTGATTAATCTGGCGGCTGCGTTGATTGTCGCTCTTAGAGGGGCTGTCGTTGATCTGGGAAGGCCACAGAGAGCGACACTCCCATATTCCACTCTGGGGATTACTAGAGTTTGGACTGCCTGTTTAAAGTCATTTGCGGGTATGAAGGGTTTCAGTCTTAAGGTGTTCAATTGAAAATGTGCTCCTTTAGTTGCTACGCTGATGTGCTTCTGCATATTTAGCTTATTGTCCAGAGTTATTCCTAGCGATTTGGCAGAGTCGATAATGTGCGGTTGGCCGTCGAGTGCTGTTAAGTGCTTCATCCATTCCATGATGATGGTTGTTTGGCTGGGGGCGCTATTAGGAGGAATTCTGTTTTTAGAGTGTTTAATTTTAAGTGGTTATTTGCCAGCCAGGTCTGCGTTTTTTGGAGCGTTGTGTTGAGGGACTTGATGTCCTCAAGTGAGTGGACCTTAATGTAGAGTTGTGTGTCGTCTGCGTACATGTGGTATTGGACATTTGAAGAGTTGAGAAACTTGGTGAGTGGTTCCATAAACAAATTGAAGAGTGTCGGGGAGAGGGAAGATCCTTGGGGTACTCCTAAAGTGACTGGAGTGGGTTTGGATAAAGATTGATTGGCCTTGAATCTTTGTGTTCTGTTTTGAAGGAAGGAAGTGAACCAGTTGAGGACCGTTCCAGATAGACCCATTCTATGTTTCAGGAGGTCTAGTAGATTGTTGTGTTTGACGGTGTCGAAGGCGGAGGATAGGTCCAGCAGGATTAGTAAACAGGCTTTGTTTTGGTCCAATATTTTTAATGCGTCGTCTATTATGTGGGTCATGGCAGATTCTGTACTGTGCCCTGATCGAAAGCCAGATTGGAATTTATCGAGCAGGTTGAAGTGGTCAATGTGGTTGGTGAGCTGCGTATGAACATATTTTTCTAATAATTTGGCACGGGTAGGGATGTTTGATATAGGGCGATAGTTATTTAGGTCTGTTGGGTCAGCCGATGGTTTCTTTAAGCTGGGGGATACCTGACCAGCTTTGAGGATGTCTGGGATGGTTCCTTGCAGCAGAGAGGTGTTTATAATCCTAGTCCATAGAGGCACTAACGTCGGAATGAAGTCTTTTAGGTGGGATGCTGGGAGTGGGTCCGAGAAGTGATTGGAGGGATTCAAGGCCGTGAGCGTTTTTAGAATAGTTTCTTCGCTGTAGAAGTTGAAGGAGGCCCAGTCGGCGTTGTTTTTAAGGTCGGGCTTTACGGAACAACTAAGCGGGTTCCTGAGGGGGGTCCTTGAGGCGATCATGTGAGGGTCGGTGAGGGCTAATAGGTCGTTAAGTAGGTCTGTCTTTATGTTTTCAGTTTTTGTTGTGAAATAGGATGCGAATGTCTCGCAGTTGGGGAGTGTTTCTGGATTAACTTGAGGTGAGTGGGGGACACCCTTAGATTGAGCTTTGATTATTTCGAAAAGTCTTTTGGGATGATTCTTGGATTGGTCCAATTGTTTACTAATGAAGTCAGTTTTTGATCGTCTGATTTTTCTGTAATAGGCGTTTTCGTGCTTCTGTGTAATTTGAGGTGAATAGAGGATGGTGCTGCTCTCCTTTGATGTTCAATTGTTCTTAGTGCTCTTCTGTCTTCATTTAGCCTAACGTCATACCATGGGTTTGAGACTTTATTGGAGACGCTTTTCAATTGCAGAGGAGCTATATTGTCTAATAACATGTTCATAGATTGGAAGTAGTGATTAGTCAGATCGTGTACGTCATCATGTAAACTGTTAGGTGGGGGCGTTAGGATAGGACCAGCGGTTGCAAGTGAGATAGGATTGACGTTTTTTAGGTTTCTCTTCCAGATTTTCGATCTCTTGGGTTGGACAGAGAGTAGTTTAACTGATTCATTGATATGGAAAGTGATGATGTGATGGTCAGACCAGTCACATGGGAGGATCGAATCCAGCTGGGTGGAGTCCACTTTGGAGATTACTAGATCTAGGGTTGAGCCTTTTTCATGGGTGGGGCTGTCACAAATTTGGGCCAGGTTAAGATCAGTCAAGAAAGCTTTGAGGCTATTAACCTCAGGGTCGTCAGGGTCATTCCAGTGGAGGTTGAAGTCCCCAAGGAATATCTGAGTGTTCTGGTGTCCGGCATTTGTGGCTAGGATATCCATTAAGTGTTCAATAAAGGTAAGGTTTTTTCCTGGTGGATGGTAAAATGAGTGAAGTGAGCATAAGGAGTTGCTATTGTCAGAGATGTCTAGACATAAGTATTCACAGGAGGAGAAAACCGGGGAGCTGGGACGTTTCACGGAGAGGTAGTTCCGGTGTATGCAGGCAATACCACCTCCAAGCCTATCAATTCTATCTAGTCTTGTGATGTGATAGTTTGGGGGGACTAGTATGTCTAGGAAGGGCGAGGATGATTCGTTAAGCCAAGTTTCCGTTAAAATTATGAGGTCAGGTTCGTTAGTAAGTATGAGGTCAGCTGTATCAGCGGCCTGTCGTGCGGCCGACCTACAGTTTAGTAGGATACATTTTAGTCATGCCTTAGTAGGTATAATGTTGGGGTCTTGTAAGATGGGTACTCTCTTGAGGTTTTTTTCAACAATACCTCTGGGAATGTGTCTCGTGGCTCTATCGGGGTTGGGAGGGATGGAATGGATAGAGGACAGTATCAGTGTGTTGTCCGTGTGCGCAGAATGGGGGCGTGGAGTTGTGAGCTCGTAGGAATGGAGTAGAGAAGTTAGCTCTTACGGTGATAGCTGGTTTTTTATTCTGATCGGGCGGGATAAGGCATTGGGATCAGGTACTGTTTTCCATCTAGGGTGCTTCTGTATCGTGGAGCTAGCGTGTGGTTGGTGGAAGAATTTCGCGTGTGGTTTTGGTTGAATTAGGATCAGGTCATGAAGAGTTTGGATGTCTTCTTTGAGTTGTTGTAGAGATAGTAATATCTCCTCGAGTCTAGGGTCAGGAGTCGGAGTTATCGTATTCATCGCCTGGTCTGTAGGTAGGTGAGGGAGGGTTACTTGTCTGGGGTCCTGGGGCGAGAGGTGAACTGGTCCCTTGAATGGCTGTTTCTCAGTGTGGTAGTCCCTGGAAAGGGGGGGGGGGAGTAGAGAAGGGGTGTGAAGGGGTAATGTTGTGTGCTATAGGGGGAGGGGCAGTGAGGTTCGACATGAGGGGGGAGTGGGAGTGTAGGAACGCTGGCTGATCGGATGTACAAGTGTAGGGGGAGATTGGGGCCGAGTTTGTAGTGGAGTTGCTGGGCATGGAGAGAGAGGTGGAGTGGGTTGAGTTGTGTAATGGGTAGGAGGGGGAGTGGATGTGGCGTGGGAAGGCTGGAGGAGAGGGGAAGCTCTTGTGCGGCGTGATAGGCAAAGTGGAAGCTGTGTTGGTGCTGGGGGAGGAGTAGGACTTGGGGAGATGTATGTCATGTAGTGGGGTGTCAATTGGGGCGGGGCGCGTGTATGTATACAGTGGGAGCTGGAAGGAGGAGGACTAGTAGGGGAGTCAAGTAGCTGGTCGGGCAGAGTGCTGGTAGAGTGGTATGCTGGGGGGGTGGGAAGGGGTCTTACAACCTTCTCTTTGATGTGTGGAAAGATGCTGTCCAGTAAATTCAAGTTCTGGTCTGAGGCTTGCATGAGGATGATCCCATTATGATATATGGTGAATGTCGCTGCCGCTTTATAGAACGGGGAGGGAATGATGGATAATGTAAGCCCATGCTGTGTTTTCTTAGTTGATGTAATCGAGAATAAGGTGAGAAAGACTTTTCGCCATTGGGCCCTTCTTTTGGTGTAGAAGATGAATTCATTTGTTATGTGCCCTTTGTTGTTTGAGAAATAGGGGTCAGAAATTGGAATTTCTGGGTGAGATTTTAATAGACTATGTTTGAAGCCTTTGGCCGCTTTTTTTGTAAGGTTAGGGGGGTATTTAATGGAGTATCTCATGATCTCATGGCTCTCTTGTTTCCTTGACAGGTGCAGCAGTTTCTCGGACTGGAGCCTCTCAGTACAACAAAAAGATGTATGTAGGTGAGTGTCAGGCTTCAGTATATCAAGATTTTTACATATCTCTGTGGCTGTCGTCTATCACTATTGTCTTCTTTCCCGTTTCACCTCCAATTTCTCCATCTGGGACCGTATTATACAAAGTGATCCAGGGGTGTAACAGGCATTTACACCCGCTTTGCGCGCCCCCGGGGCACTTTGGTATTACAGAAGGGGCCGCAGACACTTGTGGAGCCCCTACTGTATTACACATATAACGTCAGTGCTATCATCAGAACACGTTCCCTCATTTGCATTGGGGTGTGGCCCCATGCAAATGAGGGAATCTCTTTACCTCTGCAGCCGCGCCGTATTGCAGATGCTGGCGCAGAGGCAAAGAAGCTGTCAGAGGTTGCAATGACAGTAAACCACCTAGAAGGTGGTGCACTGTTAGTGCGCCCCCTGATGGCAGCCCTCTGAAGGGGGTCCTATGGACCTCCTAGACATCCCCTTACAGGCTGGTGCAGTCACTCACTGATCCCACTTGCAAGGGAATCTCTCACCCCTCTTAAAAGTGCAGGCAGGTTGCCACCATTGCAGTGAAACATGGAGAGCCTGCTTCAAAGCTGCTCTGTATTTCACTTCAAAGTGCTGCCCCCAGGCCAGCATGACTTCATGGCTGCACTGGGGGCAGCGCATTCACTATAATACAGTGCACTCTTCTTGTCTGTGCAGGGCGCACCTTTTGAAAGGTGCGCCCGGGGCAAACAAGGAAAATGCACCCCATTGTGTGATTCGGCCCCTGGTTGGTGTAAATGTAAGATATAGATTTAGACAACATGTTCCCCGGTTGGGCTTTTCTTTTCATTAAAGAAAAAGGGAAAAAAATATATAGGTGAGAGCTTCACTGCAGCGTAGCTGGGTTTAACCGCCACTTGTAAAAGAAGAAAATCAGAAAGAGAGGAAACAAACTTGGTGGGGAAATTATCAGAAATTAAATAATGAAGCCTTTCTGTCTCACCGATATAGACAGGGCTTTCCTTCTCCCCATTGTGAGGTTATTGTGACCAGAGGGCATACAGTTGCCTGTTAGTGCTGATTTAAGTGTCCCCTAGTATAGCCCTTCCTATCCTTCCATTCTCGTATCTGTTGACTCATTTGTGTGAGCCATGCTCCTCCAGGAGTGTGGTGGGAGCCAGATGTCCCTGCGGACCTCAGAGCAGTCTGGAGGCACGTCGGTTGCCCGCTGAACTTCCCATCTCCTGCGCAGTCGCTGCCGTCTTGTCCTGGTGTCTCACTCTGCTTTCCAGGGGCTGTATTACACAAGCGCCCTGGGGGTGCAACGGGCGTTTGTGCCCGCTTTATGCACCCACTGGGCCTTTAGGTATTACAGAAGGACCCACAGGTGCTTGTGCGGCCCCTTTTGTAATACAAATAGCAGCGCTGGTGCACATACAGTGCCAGCACTATCATTAGAGGGCGTTTACTCATTTGCATGGGGGCGTGGCCCCATGCAAATGAGGTAATCACTTTGCCTCTGCATCATTTTACAGATGTGGGCGCAGAGGGTCAGTGCGTGTTCTAAATGCAGCCCTCTAAAGGTATGAAAGTGGTCCCATGGACCCCCAGGCGTCCCCATGCTGGCAGGTGCAGTCACTCACCGCACCCGCCTGCAAGGGGATCTCTAATCCCTTTTAAAAGTGCAGGCGGGTTGCCATCTGCACAGAGAAACATGGAGCAACTTTTAAACAGCGGCTTGAATGAGCTGCCCTGGGGGCAGCGTGAGTTCACGGCTGCCCTGAGGACAGCACATTCTTCCTGATAGATCACACTTTCCATGTTTGCACCCAGCGCACATGCTCTAAGCTGCGTCGTGGCACAAACATGGAAAGTACGCCCTATCTGTAATACCGGCACAGATGTCTTCACTGGCTCTTGGTTCCTTGCATACCATGGTCCAAGTACAGAAACTCCACTTTCTGGTTCTCCGGCAGTTCTTGACAAAACTCCTTCTCCACTGCTTCTTCTTTGTTGAGTTATAGGCTGGGGAGAAAACAGAGGACTTCTTTCGCAGTCTATCTTTCTTTCCTGTTGTTTTACTGTTTGCCTATTTTCTATTTGAATTCCTCTTTTTTAATTTTCAGGCCGTGGCGTAAAAAGTGAGGGCAATTGGGCATTCATGATGTTAGGTAAATCATCCCTCTCATCTTCTGCCTCGTCACATCAGGAGAAATTATTATTGCCTAATACTGACCTAAAGGAAGCAGTTGATATGGTCAAAAGTATAGAGCAATTGGATGACTGTCAGGATTATGAAAACTCCTGTTGAGCAAGGGTTTGTGGTGAAGAAACAGGAAAATAACTCAAATACAAAATATGAGAAATCTAAATCTTCTCGTATGGAACTTCTGTCAAATGTTATCAAAGTGGGAACATGGGGTCATCTGGCTAATAACCCTTCATGTCCTGCCAAATCTTCCTGTGCAGGAATTGTGGTAAAAGATGAAATTTGCTCAGAGTACGTAGAGAACTTTACAGGAAGAATGTAAATGAAATAGATCCAGTAGAACTAGAAAACAAAAGTAAAATATTTGAAATTAAGGCGATACAGTCTAATGTACTGTCGTCTTCATGTAAAATTTTGTTGGATGGGGAGATTGTAACAGTGTATACTGAATCTGTTCCCCTTTCACCTTGATCAACAGTGAAGAATTTGGGGAAAGATTTGGCAAAAATATTTATGTTCTTGAAAAAGCAGACATCAGTCCTGGTGGGTACAACAAAGACCCCATTTCATTAGAAGTGATGGTTCTCATGGAAATCGCCTTCAAGGGTATAACAACCATTGGGAAGGTGAACATTGCCAAAAAAGGCTAAAATCTGGTGCGGTGGAGACACCAAAAAGAACTTGGAATTATACTCAAAGCCAAAGCTTTTGAGGCAGTATTAATGGTAAATTGTTCTCTATCAAGAGAAGAAAAATGCAACAAATTCCCAGAAGTCTTTTTAGACAAGTTTGGTCTTCTGTGTGGGTTCTAACGTGAGATCAGACTAAATCTACAGCTATTAAAAGTCACTTGATTTAAGGCAGATCTGCCAAATTCGACCAGCAATGCCGCTCCTTCACAATGACCCATCCGCAGGTCTGCAATAAACTTATAACACAAAAGAATTGAGGAGCAAAATAATTTATTTTCAAAGCAATCTGTTAGTTTTTTCAGTCTCTCAAGCAAGGCCAATATGTGTTTTGTGATGTCAATCACTTCCTTAGGGCCAAATGCAGATTTTATATAGTTGCTCGGTTTGCATTTGTGAAGTATTTATGTCTTCCAAGAATAAAGCAAAACAGGTTCAACAAGTTGTAGCAATAAAGAAATATAGTGTATCCGCAACAAAGTAACCGCCATACTGCCACTTATAAATAGCTGTATCAGTATCCATATCATACATTTTGGGGCTTTTCAATTTCGCTGCATGCCATTTGGGTTGACTTCTGCAGCCATTGCCTTCCCCGGCATAATGCAGAGAGGTTTGGAAAACATCCTGTATGGTATGTGCTTTCAGAATGACATTCTAGTATACGGTAAGGATGAAATAGGTTATGATGCTATATTAATAGAAATATCTGAAAGAGACACGTTAGTGACAGATTCCTTACCTTAGAATATCCCCAGGCGTCAGGCTGGCTCCGGAAAGTTTTTTGCGTAGCAGTACTCTTGCGTGTCGGTAGGCGGCGTCGTGCGGCTCCGCGTCCGTCGTCGGCGTCGTGGTCGCCGGGATGACGTCGCGGGCAGTACTTAGACGCCGCCCTGCGCGCTGACGTCAGTTCTTCTTTTTCCGCGCCAGTAAGCGCAGATCCGGGAAGAGCAGTGCCCTAGTCACTTTTTGACTATCCTTTTTTGTGAATTTTTTCACTGTTTCTTCAACGAGTCTTCACGACTCCTAAGGTGTCGTAGGGATGCCCGGCTTTAAGCCCTGCGAGGCCTGTGGTTGCATGATGTTGATCACGGACCCGCATCTCAAGTGTCTCTTCTGTCTCGGCCGAGACCACGACACGAAGTCGTGCCCTGACTGCCGGAAACTTCATCCAAAGGCTTTGCGAGAGCGGTCTCGAAAGCTGCTCGAGGTCCGGCAGTCGGGTCCGCGCCGCACCAAGCCCCGGTCCCGGGAGAGGTCGAGGGGCCGGACGCGGAGTCCCCGCCGTTCGTCGGAATCCAAGTCTTCGCGCTCCTCCGGTAAGTCGAAGCACAAGAAGTCTAAGCGGCGTCATCGCTCTAAGACTTCGCCTCGCCGGTCTCGCGACTCGGCTGAGGACCCAGTCGGCACCGTCCCCGCGGCCCCGGACATGCCTGTAGAGCCGCCCCCGAATTACCCGTTCTTTCCGGGGTCGGGGGCGACTCCGGCCGAAATACAGGAATTCCTGTCGGCCATGGCCCGCCTCTTCGGGCCTTCAGGTCCCTCCGGTGCGCCTTCGGGCCCTGATGGGGTTGCCCCGGCGCCGCCGTCGACTCCGGTCCCGGCGCCGCCTGTCCCACCAGCCTTCATCCCGGCCTCGGCTCCGGCCCCGGCCTCGATCCCGGCTCCGGTGGTACCGCAACCCCCATCGACGCCGGTTGACCTAACCACGCCTCCGCCGATGTCCCCGGTTCCGTTCCTGACGCCGTCCGGGGCTCCGGACGGCGTCGTTCTCCGGTTCTCTCCGGCTCCGGACATGGAGCCGGACCGACGTCGCCCGACGCCGGCGCCGATGAGACCTTGGGTCCCAAATGTCCCTCCTCCTCCATATTTTGAACAAGAGGAGGACCAGGAGAGCTGGGAGGGGTCTGAGGACCCTCTCACACAACAGTGTGAGTTTGACCCGGACTGGGTTGAGGAACTTGGGGATGCCAGTGGTCTAGACACCTCCCCTGACACTGGCATGCTGTCTCCTCCCGTGGCTACGGAGGAGGGGGCTAATTTTGCAACGGTGTTGCGTAGAGCAGCTGGAGCCTTACATCTCCAGTTGCCTACGGTGGCCGTCAGGACAAACCTCCTGACAGAAGTGCTTCAGCCGGCGGCTTCCTCTTCGGAGACTGTGCTGCCGTTTAATGATGCACTCACTGACGTTCTTTTGGGTACCTGGTCCAAACCCACCACAGGGGCTCCTGTGGATAGGAACGTGGCCCGACGCCATCGCCCTGCTCCGGGCGACCCCCTGTTTCTCTCCCAACATCCCACCCCTGAGAGCTTGGTTGTCCAAGCCTCTGCCTCCCAAACCGCCTTCCCTACCGCCCCTCCGGATAGGGAATCCAAACGCCTGGACCAATTTGGGAAGAAGGCTTTTTCTTCCTCCAGTGCTGGCTTGCGGTCCGTCAACACCGCTTGCCTTTTGGGCCGATATACCCACTCCCTGTGGGATTCGGTGGCGGCTGTTTTGCCGCAGTGTTCTGAGGAGGTCCAGACACTGCTTACCCGCGCCATTGCGGAAGGGCGAGATGCGGCTAAATACACCATCCGTTGTGGCCTTGATACCGCCGACTCGCTGGGCAGATCGCTTGCGACGACGGTGGCGCTACGTCGCCACGCCTGGCTGAGGACAACTGGTTTCTCGGGTGATATCCAGAATACACTCATGGACATGCCCTTTGATGGAGTCGGTCTTTTTGGTTCAAAGGCAGACAATGCGCTGGAGCGGTTTAAGGACTCACGGGCTACGGCCAAGTCCCTGGGCCTTTCTGTTGTACGCCCTCCGCTCAGCTCTGCTTTTCGCCCCTTTCGTGGCCACGGAAGGGGCGCCCAGTCACGTCAGCTGCCCAGCCACCGGCCCGCACAGCAAGCGTCTACGCGTGGCCGAGGACGTGGATACCGCCGTGGCGGTTCGGGCTACCAGCGTGCGGGTCAGGCCACCACCTCCAACCCGTCCGCGGCCTCCAAGCCCTCCAAGCCCTCCTAGTCCCTCCTTTCCGGTGCACAGCACGCCAGTAGGGGGCAGGGTCCGCCATCACCTTCACCACTGGCGTCCCATCACCTCGGACAGGTGGGTCTTGGACATTGTCCGAAGGGGCTACTCCCTCCCCTTCGAGACCACCCCCCAGCCATGCCACCTCAATTCCACCGCATGTCAGGGGATCACTTGGTACTTCTGCAGAAGGAAGTCACGGCCCTCTTGGCCAAGAGGGCCATCGAGCATGTTCCGACCCCAGAAGTAGGGCGTGGTTGCTACTCCCACTACTTCCTGGTGCCCAAAAGGACAAGGAGGACATGCGTCCTATCTTGGACCTCCGGAACGTCAATCGCTTCCTCCGGAAGGAGAAGTTCAAGATGCTCACCCTAGCTCAGGTCTTGACTGCCCTCGACCCTGGAGACTGGTTGGTAGCGTTGGACTTGCAGGACGCTTATTTTCACATCCCCGTCCTGCCGGCCCACCAGCGTTACCTGCGGTTCACGGTAGGCCTCGAGCATTTTCAGTTCACCGTGCTCCCCTTTGGCCTTACAAGTGCACCTCGGGTGTTCACGAAAGTGATGGCGGTGGTCGCAGCTCATCTGCGCCGGGCAGGGGTTCCAGTCTTCCCCTACCTCGACGACTGGTTGCTGAAGGCGGGCTCGTCCCAGGCAGTCGTCTCCCACTTCCAGACTACGGCCGAACTCCTGCACTCGCTGGGGTTTCCATCAATGTGCCGAAGTCGCATCTGATTCCTTCTCCACAGCTACTTTTCATCGGAGCAGTTCTGGACACGACGCAGTTTCGGGCCTATCCTCCCGAACGGCGAGTCCGGGATATTCGGGCTATGATTCCGATCTTTCAGCCTTTATCCTGGGTTTCGGTACGGATGACCCTGAGGCTGCTGGGCCTCATGGCCTCCTGCTGGTCAATCAAGCCAGATGGCATATGCGGGCTCTGCAGTGGGACCTGAAGTTCCAGTGGGCGCAGCACCAGGGCAACCTGTCCGATCACGTCCAGATCTCGGAGGGGACTGCGAAACAGTTGCAGTGGTGGCTCTCGAACCGGCAATGGGTCATGGGCAGATCCCTCTCACTTCCCCAGCCAGAGCACACAGTTGTGACGGACGCGTCCCTTCTGGGATGGGGCGGTCACATGGGAGAGGCGGAGATCAGAGGCCTCTGGTCTCCGGCGGAGTCCCGGCTCCAGATCAACCTTCTGGAGCTCCGGGCGATCCGACTTGCACTCAAGGCATTCCTTCCCTCTGTCAAAGGGAAGGTAGTGCAGGTGTTCACAGACAACACCACCGCCATGTGGTACTGCAACAAACAAGGCGGGTGGGGTCGTGGACCCTTTGTCAGGAGGCTCTGCGCCTCTGGACATGGCTGGAACATCAGGGCATGTTCCTGATGGTTCAACACCTGGCAGGTTCCCTCAACGCCAGGGCGGACGAACTCAGCCGCAGGTGCATGATGGATAACGAATGGCGTCTTCACTCGGAAGTGGCGCAAGGACTCTTTCTACAGTGGGGAGAGCCTTGGTTAGATCTATTCGCCACTGAAGAGAACGCGCAATGTCATCAGTTCTGCGCGTTGGAATTTCCAAGGCGGCACTCGCTCGGCGACGCTTTTCATCGCGAGTGGAGTTGCGGTCTGTTGTACGCCTTTCCGCCTATACCACTTCTACCCAGAGTGTTGAAGAAGATTCGGCACGACCGGGCCCAAGTCATTCTTGTGGCTCCGGACTGGGCTCGAAGAGTTTGGTATCCCGAGCTACTCAGTATGAGCGTAGATCCCCCGATCCGTCTGCCTCTTCGGGAGGATCTTCTGTCGCAGCAGCAGGGGACGGTCCTCCACCCGAACCTGTCCAGCCTCCACCTGCTTGCGTGGAGATTGAGCGGCGGCAGTTGATTCCTTTCGACTTGCCTCCCGAAGTTTGTGATGTGATTCTGGCAGCCAGGCGTCCCTCCACTAAGGTGGTATACGCCTGCAGGTGGAACAAGTTTGTGGCATGGTGCACAGCAAAGGCTGTGAATCCCCTTTCTGCCCCTCTCTCTGAGGTTCTCCTGTTCCTTCTTTCCCTGGCCCAACAGGGTTCTGCCCTGGGTACCATCAAGGGCTATCTTTGTGCCCTCTCGGCCTTCCTCAGGCTTCCTGATCAGCCCTCCCTTTTCAAGTCCCCTGTTGTTAACAGGTTTCTAAAAGGCATTACACACCTCTTCCCTCCTGTTCCGTTTGTGATGCCTCAGTGGGACTTGAACTTGGTTCTTACCTTTCTTATGTGCGCTCCCTTTGAGCCTTTACATAACTGTCCTCTTCGTCTTCTGACTCTGAAGACTGCCTTTCTGGTGGCCATCACCTCCGCTCGGCGGGTGAGTGAGCTCCAGGCTCTATCATGTTAACCTCCCTTTCTGTCTGTCCATCCAGACAAGGTTGTTCTTAGGACGCGTCCGTCCTTCTTGCCAAAGGTGGTTACTGCCTTCCACATTGGGCAGACCATCACTTTGCCCACCTTCTTTCCGCCTCCGCATCCTTCCAGAGAGGAAGAGAGGCTCCACCGTCTGGACCCAAAACGTGCGCTTTCCTTTTACATCGACCGCACACGCCATTTCCGGGTGGATGACCAGCTCTTTGTTGGCTACGTGGGCGCCAAAAAGGTCGGGCGGTGCACAAGAGAACCATCTCCCGCTGGGTAACCTTGTGTATCAAAGCCTGCTATTCTTTGGCTAAGAAGGAGCCTCCTGTTGGGCTGCGTGCCCATTCCACCAGGGCAACGGCTGCTACCACGGCTTTGGGCCGCGGTGTTCCGCTGCTGGATATCTGTCAGGCAGCTACGTGGGCCTCGCTGCACACGTTTACCAAGCATTACTGCCTTGACAGCCAAGTCCGGAGAGACGGCTTCTTTGGCCGTTCTGTTCTCCAGGACTTCCTCGTCTGATCTTTGTTCGCAGACCCACCACCGGGGTTGGTATTGCTGGGGTATCTATTCTAAGGTAAGGAATCTGTCACTAACGTGTCTCTTTCAGATGCACAAGTTACTAACTTGTGTAACGATATATCTGTAAGAGACAGTAGTTAGTGACAGATTCCTTACCGCCCCACCCATCCTCCCCGTTCTGTGAACTGATTTCTAGGGTTAAGGTCATCCCTTTCAGGGCCCTAGTATTTTTCAGACACCTATGTCAGCTTCTTGCATGGCTCTGCGTTCCTGGCGCGGAAAGTCGTGTACAGAACTGACGTCAGGGCGCAGGGGCGGCGTCTAAGTACTGCCCGCGACGTCATCCCGGCGACCACGACGCCGACGATGGACGCGGAGCCGCACGACGCCGCCTACCGACGCGCAAGGGTACTGCTACACAAAAACTTTCCGGATCCAGCCTGACGCCTGGGGATATTCTAAGGTAAGGAATCTGTCACTAACTACTGTCTCTTACAGATATATCGTTACACAAGTTAGTAACTTGTGCTTTAGGACTACTCAAAAAAAACAGGTCTCACCATAAAGAAAAATGTCAAAAATAGAGTAGGATCAGTCTCTTACATAGGACATACTCTGTCTAGGCATGGCATCAAAGCCAAACTAGACTTGATAGAAGCAATAGGCATGGCTCCCCGCCACAGAACCGTGAAGAAGCATGGTCCTTTTTGGTCCTTGCTGAATATTATTCTAAGTTCGTAAAATATTTTTCTAAAATAGTTTAGCCCATATGTGCATTTCTCAATAAAGGAGCATCATTCTCATGATCCCTGGAGTGCAATAAGGCATTTGAGAACATGGATACATCTATGGTGGAAGCTCCCACTTTGGCCAACTTTGTTACATGTTACCGCACTGTTCTAACCACTGATGCCAGTGCCAAAGGGTTTGATGGGAGAAAAGTGAAAATCAGAAGATTTTACCTCTCAAACCTGAAGAGATCCAAATGTAATTGCTGTACAGTGGAGAAAGAAGCACAGGCTTCCTATTAAAAAATCAAACCTTTAATTTTTTTCTTGAGGGGTATTCCTTTTACCGTAAGAACAGATCATAGGTCCTTAATATTTTATTTTTCTTTAAAAGGAGCAGAATGTACCACGCCTACAATTTCCCACTGATACTTGGGTTGGAAGGGTATAATTTCAAAATTTAGTATTTCCTGGTTCACAAACATTTGCTGTAGGTTGCCTGTCTGACTTGCCAATCAAAGGTACTAATTGCTTGTTTGAGGATAGCTGAATAAGAATATGCTTTCCATCTCGACTAATGGGCTCATTGGGAAAGTGGTATGGAGGACGATTGTGAACTAAAGAAAATAAAAGATTTTATTATTGAGGGGTTCCAGGAAGTTGCAAAGATGTTTTGGGACATCAGAAATTAACTGTCTCTCGTAGGTGACAAAACAGTAAGAGGTAGGCAGATCATTCCCACCAGACTACTGAGGGACAAAATTGTAAGACTTGGCACATGAAAATCATCAGGTTAGGAGTCTGTCAAAAAACAATGTCCTTCAGAGATTACATGAGATGTGCTACCAGGGGCAAATCCAAGTGCACCAGGAACACTCCATTATCCCCTATTGAAGTGCCTGGCAAACTGTGGGAGCATAGGCCATGGGTATAATAGGTCCAATTCAGCAATGTGGATTCAAAGTAAATATATCATAATGATGGTTGATTACCATACTAAATAGATAGAGGCTCAAACTGTCAAATGAATTACTACAAATGTTCTTATCAGTTTCATTAGAAGTGTCTTTATGAGGGAGGGGCACTCAAGACGTTAGTCACTAACGAGTATCTACAAATTTCCTTCAGGCGTGGCCTGTAGAACATCTCAGAAATGCACTAAACTGCCCCTGAGCAAATGGGCTTGTGAAAAGAGCCACAAGTATGATCAAGGAGTGCATCAAGTTAGCCTGCACTTTGGGTATGCAAATTGACAACATCATACATGAAATGCTGGGTTCTTACTGCATTACACCTAATAGCGTCACAGGACTGGCACCCTTTGTATTCCTTATGGGCATGCTACCTGGCACTAAACTTGTTCTGACATAGGTATCTGAACGTGTGGTAAATAGTGTAGATGTGGTGCGTGATCATTGAAAAGGTTAAGAACCATCTAGCTAGGTACAAAGATCTATATGAAAGAATGCATTGTGTTAAATCCCAGAACTGGAGGCTGGGGGTATACGCATTAATTAAGAATCCTGGAATAAAAAAAAATAACGTTCTTCTTTCTCCATACCTCTGAAGATAATGAATTAAGGCGCAACTTGGGGAAGTTGGAAAATGGATAAACTTGGAATATGGACAAATTAGTAATAGTTACTTCATATTCTACTCAAAGATCGATTTTTTGGGACATAGAGTCTTTATAAAGGATGTTGTCTTTGCACAGAGACCAACCAGAATGAAATAGCATTCTGTATGCCACAAGGACCATTTCATTTAAAATTGTTGTTACCCCATAGGGAGATGTGTTGTAATTGCCTATATAATTTCCTACCTTCCTTCTCTGTCATTTGGTTGTCCCCTGAACCCCAATTCTCCATGACTTTTATGTAGTCCATTTGTAGATTAAGGTTCTCTATTCTGGTTACCTATAGTGCCTAGAGTCAATCAATCAAGTTTATTCATAAAGCGCAATGATCATTTAAATTGGTTTCTTGGCAATACATTTCTGAAGAGTTTGCAAAATTAATTTCCACCAACAACTTTTGTCGTTTCAGAGTGGGATTTGAATTTGGATCTTGCTTTTCTGGTTATACCTTTAGCTTTTTTTCCCCCTCATCTTTCAAAGAATGTAGAGTGGCTACATAGCCTAGATCCGAGAAGGATGATCAGCCACTATATTCAAGGCACTAGCTCATTCTGTATTGCTGACAATGTGTTAATTGGCTATGAAAGTAGAAACTTGGGCAGGAGTGTGTACAAACATACTATACAAAGATAGATTACTGTAACACTCAACCACTGTTATTATAAAGCTAGTAAGACTCACACCAGTGTTTCTGGGTCTCCTCTATATGAGAAATAGCAGTGACTATGGCACTTTGTAGCGGTGCCAATTCAGAAGACTTGTGAAATATCTTGGTACTTTGCGCATTCTTTTGTGAAGATGGAGGTTGAATAAGAAGAGTCGTGCCACTCAGTTGTGGTGTTTTCCAGTCATTTTTAGGTTTCGCCTACGGAATACAGGAGCTGTCGGTGAAAGCAATTGTAAATAAAAAAAAGCTTAAAATGGGTTTAGAGCCCGCTTGCCCCATACTTACCGTTACTTACTATTGGTTGGCTACCACGTTGCTCTCATTTCCTTGCTTCTCACTGATCAGGGCCTCCTGCTACTTCCATTTTCTCTTTAGTGCTTCCTGTCATCCGATCGTCCATGGAGCTTGAACCATATACATTTTCCTGTCTCTCCTGTCAGTGTCCTTCCACTGGCCACCGCTTATAGAGGTACTTTTTTTAAATATTTAATCTAGCAGTCTTTAAGAGTGAATGGGCTGGCAGGGCCTCTCTACCCCACCCCTCCCACCCTCTCGCCCGTCCTTGTTATTTACCCTATCCCTCAAACCTCCTCCTATGTGTAGGCCTGGGTGGAGTTCACAGAGTTCCGCTATGTGGAACTCTGCAAAGTGACCAAAAAACTCTGGCGCGTAATGCGGAGTTCTGCAAGCGGCAGAGTGCGTTAGGTTGTGTCAGTGTTTGTCCTGTGCTGGAAAGTCACCGTCAACGGCACCATGCGCAGTGCAAGAGGGCCCTGCTTCCTTCTGCCGCTCGAGTAGATGTTCTACTTGAGCGCCTGCTTCCTCAACGCGAACGGAAGGTTTCTCAATGCAAGCGGTAGCAGCCATCCGAGACCACCCACATTGAGAAATCTTGCCGGAAGGTAGTCTGGAGTAAGATTGTCCTCACTCGAGCTCGCCAACTTAACGTTGGCCAGCGTGAGTGAGGAAAAAACTCTGCTACGCGGAGCAGAGTTTTTCGGAACTCAGAGTTGGGAAAACTCCGCGAGCAGAGCGGAGTTTCATGCTCAGGCCTACTGCTTTGTTGTTGCTTGTTGCCTATGTATGAGTGAGGAAGAGTGGCTTCAGTGAGAATGTTTGCTTTACAATTACACGTCACCTGTGGTACGGCACAGATTTATTTCACTTGATGGCAATGCGCACGTGTACCTTTCCAGTGAAATTTAAATATTGCTTGCGCTAATAAAATTGCACTTGCAGCAGAAAAGTTTGGACTGCCAGGAAATAGATAACATTTTGTTTCTGCGCGTTTGTGTTTGCAATGTATCATCTTTCTCAAGAATAACTTTAGGCAATGCACATTTCATTACAAAATCCGTTTTAATTGAAAAGCAATCTGCATGCAGTTAGTAACCTCGAAACTGCAAGAATTGGTAAGCAGAATAATCCACACAGCATGAGCTGATTATGGCATTTATTTGCATGTTTAAACAAGCATTGGCAAAGCCATTAGGTTTCGCCTCTGCAAAATCTATTGGTTTTGTCAATGTTGTTTTAGTCATGTTGCACAGCATCTTCCGCTGCAGTGCAACACGGCTTAAAGTAAAAAAAAGAAAAAGTGCTATGACGCAGCCAGCACTGTCCACGTCATAGCACTTTTTTTTATAAAATGTAAGCCGTGTTGCACAGCAGCTCGTGCTGCTGTGCAACATGTCTAAAAAACATTGGCAAAACCATTAGATTGTGCAAAGTCCAAGTGATTCTCTCCATCTGTGGCATCTTTGGGAAAGCCAGTGAAGATCAAGCCAGCTGAAAGGATTTCCGGGCCAGTCTGGCGCCTGAATAGTGTTCCCCTAAGGAGCCGTTGGCAGTAGAGCCATTCATCAAGAATTAACTTGTTCTATTGGCCAATCATCTTGTCAAAATGGCAACCATTATTTGTGGTGGGACAGACCTTTTAAAACTAGAGATGGCACGCAGATCAGTAAGTCAGTCGGATGGTAAATTCTCTTGATATCTTGATACACTTCCTCTTACAAAAACATACCAGTCGAGATGTGAAGACAATGTCGCTGGTATTTTAATAATTGATCGAGTGTTTTCAAACCATCTGTAATTAATTTAAAAAAAAATCTCACAGAAGTTCACTTTCACTTCTAAAAAGTGATACTGGCACGAGTGACTTTCAGCCTTGACAGTAACACCGAAGAGTCCCTTTTGTTCTTTGATATCTCCAGACCAGCAAAACAAACCGAAAGTCCACTTTAACATTGTTCAGCATGGCCTGTCTTTCCTACTCCAAGAGGCGTATTGTTGCTGTGACTTGAAATCGGTTGAGAGACCAGAAATTGTCAAACGCCTTTGAAAATCCCCTCAAGGGTTCAGGCTGTCTCCAGATTTGACTTTGTCATAACACATTCATCTCCTTTGCCTTGTAGTCCACCTAGGCAAACTTTTATGGTTTTAGACTCGTTCACGTTGGTGTAGTGTAGTGAAGACACAATCCACAAATTTGCTTCAAGTAATCTTTAATGGCAGCGACCTGAGCAACCAGACAGCTGTCTTCCCCACAGTGGCTCACCCATCAGCATTCCAACCTCTCCTAATAAATACAGGCGGAAAGCCATGACAACAGAGTTCTACAACACAAGACATGGGGCAATACTTTCAGCGTGTTTCACTAGGTTTACACACGGTGTGCATACACTACACATCTTCCTCTCAAAAGGAAAAAACAACATATAAAATGTACCAAGATAAAATGCATCACACAAACAAATTGAAGAGATAAAAATCCAGGGAGAGGTGAAAAGTAATATGAAAGCAAAAACATTGCAGTATGGGCACAATATGAAGTGAAAAACAAAGTAGATAGTCCAATAACAAATTAGACCCTTAGCCCAAAATATAATTTTCTATTCGTTTGGGTGAGATAACCTTCATTTTTGGCTTTGAGGTGTGCTTGGAAAATGAATTTTAGTCATATAACTAGACATTTGAAAGAATTCCCATCTCCGATGCTTCTCTCTCAGGAACACACTTTTTTCGCATACACCTCCATTAACGTCACCAATATTTTCGGCATGCTCAACTTTTAACACATTGTTGGGACTAAGACTTTTAGTTCATATAATATCAGCGGGAGTGTAACTCATATTATCTCCTCCACTTGTGCGCCACCAGGCCAGCACTCTCACCAAAACTTTCTTCATCATTTCATGAAGCCAGACAGTCGGCTTCCACCTTACATCTGCACAATGCAGCTCTATTAAGGTTCCAGCATTTGCCATCACCAACCAAAATGGAGTTCTGCATATTCTTAAAAACTTTGCATGGAGCATAAAAACTACTTTCTCAGATCTTAGCTTCACGAGCACTATGTTTCTTGTAAGAGTACTCCTTGTAGCCCCTGGGAGCCTTTTTAATCCTTTAAGTTACTTCTACTTGAGACCTTTCTAACACTCTGGGTTTGACAACCCTGGTGAGATTGCATTTATTTTTGGTTATTTGTCGCCTCATGTTTTCAAACGGGCTCCAGCAAGTTACGTCAATGGTAGTGGACCGAAATGTTCAAACTGTTGTAAGAATTTATACCTTCTAGTCTAACTGCTTTTCATTGGTAATTAGATAGATCCCTTTAAAACACAGTGGAATCTCTCTACCATCCTGTTACCACCATGATTGTATAGAGAGGTAGTCCTGTGTGTGGTCCTTACTCTTCTGAAGATCTCTTGGGATTTTATTGACACAACTTTCTCACCTTTATCACTCAACAAATTGGATGGCACGCCTTAATTAAAGAAAACTCCTTGTATGAATGACAGCACTGCATTGCAATGGTATCAGATTTGTATCCAACATGGATAATTGGCCAACTTGAGAACACATCCATAATAACGATAATGTACTGGTGTATGCCGAAAAATCCCATTTTATAGATATTCACACTGAACAAAAGAACTGGAACATGGCTGGTTTGAAGGTTTTAAAAATGTTGTCAGCATTGACACATTTGGAACACTCTTTGACCACATTGTCAACTTCATGATCCATGCCTTCCATCAATACATACCCTGAACTCCTTTTTTGGTTTGAACTACTCAAAATCCCCTTCATGCTTCTGATCTTCCACCGTAATGACATGGGAGGAATAGTCTTCTTCTCCCCTCCACACTCCCTCTCAAACAGAGAGTTCCGATCTAACCTACCAAAATGCTTTTTCTACTTGGTCAAGGAACTGTTTCTTAGGCTAACCATCATGGACAAAGGTTCTCACTCTCTTTAACACTACATTGTCACAATTTTCATTAACAATAGAAAAATGAGAGGGGCCTCTCACACCAAGGGAACAGGGCACTACAAAACCAGTAGGATAAACAACTCCCCTTGGAAACAATGTGTCACACAATTAGTTCAATCGACCACACCACTGTACCAATCGTCCCCGCATCCACCATGGGTCCTATTATTTTCAACAAGTAGCACCAAGGTAAAGAGTTACATAAAGCTTTAATATCATAAAAGTCACATGTAAATAAATACCCAACAGTTGTGTCATATCTCCATAGAGCATGTTAAAATGTCTGTGTCAGTTAAAAACAATACCATATGACATAAATTAAAAGAAACACAATTCACTTCTTAGACTCCCCCAACAATATCGGCGCTCAAGTCATACAATGACAGATAAAAAGGCAACAATCAAATGGGAGCACCCTAGGGAACAGTACTACTATATATGCTACATATGCTGATCCGTTATTTCTATCAGTCCCTAGATTGATAAATAGCAGTCACCTAACAGACTGTGAAATTCAGGGCTAGCATGCCTCCTTGTTCCCATGGTAATTACAGCCTGTCCAGTGCTACCCTGGCACTGCCTCTTCCCCATCCAGCATTCTAAGCAACTCCTGTTGCTTGAGAAACCATGTTTTCGGTATTGCATTGGCATATGTGGTAATACTGCTTTGTGCAATTCCTCCTATGGGGGACATAGGGAATTTTGACCCTCTGGATACGCTTGCTTCAAGTGCTGTCCACATCACCGCTACATTACGTTTATATACTGCTACTGGGTCCTCACTCATTTGTGTTTCCAGGTATCTAAATGGCGTTTGTTTACACTTGAAAAGTCCCTTGTAGCCACTGTAAATAGAGGGTTTATCAATGATTCACTCAGTGCATGGTCTTGCGCGCCCCTCTCAGTGTGTTCTGTGTAGTTCACAATGTTCCCCCTCTCGTTGCTTCCACTGCCCTATTTCTTAGTTTCACTTTGACTCCTCAGTCACACCTCAACCTCTTCTACCACAGAGTCTCTCCTGGGGTGTATTGTGGCACTGACTCATGGTCCCAGGTGACCCTTGTCTCACCGCCGTGGGTGGACGTCAATGGCCACGAGTGGAAGCCGCAGCAAGTTCCCCTGGGTGCTGGACTGCTCTCGTTCCTCTTGGAATCTGTACCTGTGGCACTCAGCTGCCTGGAGGAGCAGGTTTCATCATGGTCTATAGCTGGCTCTCCCTCACAGCACAATTTTCTAGAGCAGTTTTGCTCCTCTCAGAGCACCTCCTTCATTTTACTCCTTTTAATTTGCTCGTCAATTAGCTATGCTACTCTGGGCCCTCTTGCTTTATCCCCTCATCCTCAGTGTCTTTCTTCACAATACAATTTGTACCTTCCTTCAGGCCCTTCTGCCGAACTCCAGCCCTGTTCAGAGCAGATTCTGTCTTGGGACATGCCGCAGCTCAGCCACCCTGTGAGAAGTTGGCCTGGTATATGCTGTTCACTAATTAAAGTGGACACCTTGCACCAGGGCAAATCGACTCTTATGGTAGATAGGTTTAAGACAACCTTTAAAGAAAGCTATCCTAGTGGTAGCTGTGAGAGCAGCCTTCAGGCTAAGTCTCGGAGGAATGTAAAGCAGCTTGTTTTACCATATAATCTCTTGAATCACCAAATGAAAAGACACCACACAGGTATATATATCAAATATATATGTATTTATTTCTAAATAACTCTCTACTAATCTCTTTATGAGATTAGAAGACAAACATATGCACAAATCAACGTTTCACAATAAGTTAAGCACAAAATATGGCTGGGGCCCTAGGGGCGTACCAGACCATATACTAAGTAAGAGACTTAGAAACAACGACTTGCAGGAGACAAGGCCTAGGGCCTTCAGAAGTGCTGAGGCCTCACAAAACCACCCAAGGCAGGTAAGTAAAGGACCCACGGGGACGCGTGCAGTGTGGATACACAGGCGCGGATCGCCGTTAACTTCAATGGGGCAAGTCGCGGTTGGAAATAAGAGTTTTAGGATACTTCGGGAGAACCTACAACTCTTTATTTCCAACCGCGACTTGCCCCATTGAAGTTAACGGCGATCCGCGCCTGTGTATCCACACTGCACGCGTCCCCCGTGGGTCCTTTACTTACCTGCCTTGGGTGGTTTTGTGAGGCCTCAGCACTTCTGAAGGCCCTAGGCCTTGTCTCCCTGCAAGTCGTTGTTTCTAAGTCTCTTACTTAGTATATGGTCTGGTACGCCCCTAGGGCCCCAGCCATATTTTGTGCTTAACTTATTGTGAAACGTTGATTTGTGCATATGTTTGTCTTCTAATCTCATAAAGAGATTAGTAGAGAGTTATTTAGAAATAAATACATATATATTTGATATATATACCTGTGTGGTGTCTTTTCATTTGGTGATTCAAGAGATTATATGGTAAAACAAGCTGCTTTACATTCCTCCGAGACTTAGCCTGAAGGCTGCTCTCCACAGCTACCACTAGGATAGCTTTCTTTAAAAGGTTGTCTTAAACCTATCTACCATAAGAGTCGATTTGCCCTGGTGCAAGGTGTCCACTTTAATTAGTGAACAGCATATACCAGGCCAACTTCTCACATTGGTGGCAGCGGTGAGATTCCAGCTTGCCATTGTTTTACCAGAAAATCTCTATTTGAATTACTAACTGAAAACCATTATAGGTACTCAAAGTACATATAAAGTCAAGCTTAGTATCAATAAGTTCTACTGAACTTAGAGCTGTGTGCCAAGGGATAGCACACCCTTTCCACAGCTCAAGCTAGGATCAGTAGGCCACAAACTAGTGTAGGTAGTACAACACTGCACAACACTAGAATGTCCTTAAGGGGTGGACCCAGTGGATCCACTCAGCCTCAGTATAAGGACATGGCTTTCTCTGACTTGAGAGCCATGTGTGTTGACAGACACCTGAGACTAGGACAGAGTCCCTCAACACTACACCTGATAGATCTGCTGACAGCAGATGACCTTAGATTGGCTCTAGGAGCTAAGGGTCTGAATCAGTGGGTGGGTCAATCATAGTATCTGGGTCAGATGAGGACAATCCGAATGACCAAGACTCTGTGGTTGAAGGGCCAGGCTTCAAGGAGCCTGAACAGGACAGAGGAGTTCTCCCTAAGAGAACTGGCAGAGTGGATGAGAGGCACAGATCCCCTTCCAGGGAATCTGAGCACTCTTATCACTCTGGCAGAGAATTTGTCCAAGAGAGGAGCTCATACTTTAACTTAAGAGAGACCTCCTCTGAGAGAAGGTGCAAACTGCTCCAGTATGAGGAAGCCAAAGTGGCCCTCAGAACCAAGCAGTTGGCACTGGATAGATAACCCCTGGACGACGCTCTACAGAAGAATCCTGGCCCTTCGACGTTCCACTACCTTTGGAAGACAGAAGAATCTCCCTTGGAGTCAAGGAGTGACTCCCTGCTTGGCAGGCACCAAAAACGACAACGACGGTCGCAAACTACGCCGCTCCCGCCGGAGTCCGAAGTCCCTGCAGCCCAAGAAGTGGATTTCCTGACCCCTCCCAGGCCATCGTGAGTCCCCAGCGAAGCTGAGGCAAGTGGACCCCACGAGTAACGAGGAACCGCGACCCCTGGGTACCGTGCACTATTGTCGAGTGCAACCCCTTCACAACGTTCCACGAACTTGTGCTTTGGACCACGTGTGGTCCCGACCTCCAGCAGGAATCCCTCCGAAGATCAGAGGCCTACATCGGTCCCGAGTGACCGTGGGCCCCTGTTGAGTGATTCCGCCCGAGGTGTCTTCGCGATCCCTTGCCCGCTGGCTTGTGGGTCCCCAGAAGACTTCTTAAAGAAACCAAAGGGCTCCCCTGGTTGCTCCAGGCCTGCCCTGACTTACCCTCGCTGGGTGAGTCCCTCAGACCCTTGCTGGTCTGCGCCATCGACTTTTCTTCATCTCCCCAAGACTTGCTGCTGCCAAGGCTTGTTGGCTCCAATCGAGTTGCCGTACACCGCAGTCAGCTGCAGACGTCAAGGGACACACCGAATCCAGCTCCTGGTCGTCGTCGACACCTCCTGGACCACGTGGCTGAAGAGTCAAGGCACCCGCAACCGACCTGAATCAACCGACGACGGTGGGCATCCATCTTCTTGCCCCGGGTCACTGCCTAGTGACTTTGAACACTGTCCCCTCTGCTTTCAGGTCATCCTTCTTCAGAATCCAGGCTTGGATTCCACCGGACACTTCTTCAGCTCCCGCAAGCAGCAAGTCTTCTTTGTTCGCCATTGAAAACGACGCCGCGACCCGACACCAAAGGACACCTGTGCACCCGGCTTCCCTGGGTGAGGTAACTCCAGCACTACGGTGCTCCTGTGGGTGTGGGCCCTAGAACTACTTACCCTGTAAGTGACTTGCTTGTAGGTTCTCCCGAAGTATCCTAAAACTCTTTATTTCCAACCGCGACTTGCCCCATTGAAGTTAACGGCGATCCGCGCCTGTGTATCCACACTGCACGCGTCCCCCGTGGGTCCTTTACTTACCTGCCTTGGGTGGTTTTGTGAGGCCCCAGCACTTCTGAAGGCCCTAGGCCTTGTCTCCCTGCAAGTCGTTGTTTCTAAGTCTCTTACTTAGTATATGGTCTGGTACGCCCCTAGGGCCCCAGCCATATTTTGTGCTTAACTTATTGTGAAACGTTGATTTGTGCATATGTTTGTCTTCTAATCTCATAAAGAGATTAGTAGAGAGTTATTTAGAAATAAATACATATATATTTGATATATATACCTGTGTGGTGTCTTTTCATTTGGTGATTCAAGAGATTATATGGTAAAACAAGCTGCTTTACATTCCTCCGAGACTTAGCCTGAAGGCTGCTCTCCACAGCTACCACTAGGATAGCTTTCTTTAAAAGGTTGTCTTAAACCTATCTACCATAAGAGTCGATTTGCCCTGGTGCAAGGTGTCCACTTTAATTAGTGAACAGCATATACCAGGCCAACTTCTCACATTGGTGGCAGCGGTGGGATTCGAACCCACGCCTCCAGACAACTCTTTATTTCCAACCGCGACTTGCCCCATTGAAGTTAACGGCGATCCGCGCCTGTGTATCCACACTGCACGCGTCCCCCGTGGGTCCTTTACTTACCTGCCTTGGGTGGTTTTGTGAGGCCCCAGCACTTCTGAAGGCCCTAGGCCTTGTCTCCTGCAAGTCGTTGTTTCTAAGTCTCTTACTTAGTATATGGTCTGAGTACGCCCTTAGGGCCCCAGCCATATTTTGTGCTTAACTTATTGTGAAACGTTGATTTGTGCATATGTTTGTCTTCTAATCTCATAAAGAGATTAGTAGAGAGTTATTTAGAAATAAATACATATATATTTGATATATATACCTGTGTGGTGTCTTTTCATTTGGTGATTCAAGAGATTATATGGTAAAACAAGCTGCTTTACATTCCTCCGAGACTTAGCCTGAAGGCTGCTCTCCACAGCTACCACTAGGATAGCTTTCTTTAAAGGTTGTCTTAAACCTATCTACCATAAGAGTCGATTTGCCCTGGTGCAAGGTGTCCACTTTAATTAGTGAACAGCATATACCAGGCCAACTTCCTCACATTGGTGGGCAGCGTGTGGGATTCCAGCTTGCCATTGTTTTACCAGAAAATCTCTATTTGAATTACTAACTGAAAACCATTATAGGTACTCAAAGTACATATAAAGTCAAGCTTAGTATCAATAAGTTCTACTGAACTTAGAGCTGTGTGCCAAGGGATAGCACACCCTTTCCACAGCTCAAGCTAGGATCAGTAGGCCACAAACTAGTGTAGGTAGTACAACACTGCACAACACTAGAATGTCCTTAAGGGGTGGACCCAGTGGATCCACTCAGCCTCAGTATAAGGACATGGCTTTCTCTGACTTGAGAGCCATGTGTGTTGACAGACACCTGAGACTAGGACAGAGTCCCTCAACACTACACCTGATAGATCTGCTGACAGCAGATGACCTTAGATTGGCTCTAGGAGCTAAGGGGTCTGAATCAGTGGGTGGGTCAATCATAGTATCTGGGTCAGATGAGGACAATCCGAATGACCAAGACTCTGTGGTTGAAGGGCCAGGCTTCAAGGAGCCTGAACAGGACAGAGGAGTTCTCCCTAAGAGAACTGGCAGAGTGGATGAGAGGCACAGATCCCCTTCCAGGGAATCTGAGCACTCTTATCACTCTGGCAGAGAATTTGTCCAAGAGAGGAGCTCATACTTTAACTTAAGAGAGACCTCCTCTGAGAGAAGGTGCAAACTGCTCCAGTATGAGGAAGCCAAAGTGGCCCTCAGAACCAAGCAGTTGGCACTGGATAGATAACCCCTGGACGACGCTCTACAGAAGAATCCTGGCCCTTCGACGT
Source organism: Calotriton arnoldi (assembly GCA_963921515.1). Lineage (NCBI taxonomy): Eukaryota > Metazoa > Chordata > Amphibia > Caudata > Salamandridae > Calotriton > Calotriton arnoldi. The sequence continues at coordinate 49,613 of CAWUFW010021057.1, read as the reverse complement.
TCCACTACCTTTGGAAGACAGAAGAATCTCCCTTGGAGTCAAGGAGTGACTCCCCTGCTTGGCAGGCACCAAAACGACAACGACGGTCGCAAACTACGCCGCTCCCGCCGGAGTCCGAAGTCCCTGCAGCCCAAGAAGTGGATTTCCTGACCCCTCCCAGGCCATCGTGAGTCCCCAGCGAAGCTGAGGCAAGTGGACCCCACGAGTAACGAGGAACCGCGACCCCTGGGTACCGTGCACTATTGTCGAGTGCAACCCCTTCACAACGTTCCACGAACTTGTGCTTTGGACCACGTGTGGTCCCGACCTCCAGCAGGAATCCCTCCGAAGATCAGAGGCCTACATCGTCCCGAGTGACCGTGGGCCCCTGTTGAGTGATTCCGCCCGAGGTGTCTTCGCGATCCCTTGCCCGCTGGCTTGTGGGTCCCCAGAAGACTTCTTAAAGAAACCAAAGGCTCCCCTGGTTGCTCCAGGCCTGCCCTGACTTACCCTCGCTGGGTGAGTCCCTCAGACCTTGCTGGTCTGCGCCATCGACTTTTCTTCATCTCCCCAAGACTTGCTGCTGCCAAGGCTTGTTGGCTCCAATCGAGTTGCCGGCACCGCAGTCAGCTGCAGACGTCAAGGGACACACCGAATCCAGCTCCTGGTCGTCGTCGACACCTCCTGGACCACGTGGCTGAAGAGTCAAGGCACCCGCAACCGACCTGAATCAACCGACGACGGTGGGCATCCATCTTCCTTGCCCCGGGTCACTGCCTAGTGACTTTGAACACTGTCCCCTCTGCTTTCAGGTCATCCTTCTTCAGAATCCAGGCTTGGATTCCACCGGACACTTCTTCAGCTCCCGCAAGCAGCAAGTCTTCTTTGTTCGCCATTGAAAACGACGCCGCGACCCGACACCAAAGGACACCTGTGCACCCGGCTTCCCTGGGTGAGGTAACTCCAGCACTTCGGTGCTCCTGTGGGTGTGGGCCCTAGAACTACTTACCCTGTAAGTGACTTGCTTGTAGGTTCTCCCGAAGTATCCTAAAACTCTTTATTTCCAACCGCGACTTGCCCCATTGAAGTTAACGGCGATCCGCGCCTGTGTATCCACACTGCACGCGTCCCCCGTGGGTCCTTTACTTACCTGCCTTGGGTGGTTTTGTGAGGCCCCAGCACTTCTGAAGGCCCTAGGCCTTGTCTCCCTGCAAGTCGTTGTTTCTAAGTCTCTTACTTAGTATATGGTCTGGTACGCCCCTAGGGCCCCAGCCATATTTTGTGCTTAACTTATTGTGAAACGTTGATTTGTGCATATGTTTGTCTTCTAATCTCATAAAGAGATTAGTAGAGAGTTATTTAGAAATAAATACATATATATTTGATATATATACCTGTGTGGTGTCTTTTCATTTGGTGATTCAAGAGATTATATGGTAAAACAAGCTGCTTTACATTCCTCCGAGACTTAGCCTGAAGGCTGCTCTCCACAGCTACCACTAGGATAGCTTTCTTTAAAAGGTTGTCTTAAACCTATCTACCATAAGAGTCGATTTGCCCTGGTGCAAGGTGTCCACTTTAATTAGTGAACAGCATATACCAGGCCAACTTCTCACACACCCCATACCACCTATGCAGGGGGGCTCCACTGTTGGCAGGAGAGCGCCACCGTGAGGCCCCACGGGCACTAGGCTGCACTTTTACCTCTCAATATCTGTGTGTGCAGTCCTCAGTCGCCCCAGGATGGTGTTCCTTCATGTTCTGCCATTGACGCCCCCCTTGCTTTCCATGCACAACCTGTCTGCAACTCACTGTGCCAGTTTCCCCTTCACACAAGGCCGTCAGTCATGCAGAACCCCACCATTGATCTGTTCTGGCATGGGCGTCCGCAGGGGGGGGGGGGCAAGGAGGGGCGCTTGCCCCCCCTTGGATCACCCAGCCGGCCGACTTTTGTCCGTAATTTTGGCCTTTGGGGAACATCACTGTTCCCCTGTGAGAATCCTCAATGCCTTGAGGGGCCGCCTTGCACTCCTCTGAGCGCAAGAGCAGCTCCACCCCGCCCATTGTAATTCTGTATGCAGCTGATTGCCACATACAGAATGACAATGGGCCAGTCTGGATGGTAAAGCGTGTGGTGGGCCTCCTCCAGCCTCGGGCATCCTGTCAGAAGGAAGAAATGTACGAAAACGCCCATGCTGTTACGAGAGAATCCAGTTAATCAAAATAAGGCGGTAAAAGAAGTAAAAAAAGGGTTATAGGTCTTTCACAGTCTCATCATTTTAGAACTGAAGCATTTTCAATATTATATTCAACGAATCCATGGTTGCTGCTTTTTTATTTTATGCAACTAACAACCATTGACAAAGCCTATAGTTCTGGCTTGTTGTAGGTGTAACATTACCTGCTGTATTATATATCTGAATGCAATGACAGAAGCAGCAAAATACCAGTCGGGTGGCACACTATGCTAAGCACAGAATTTTAGCTTAGGTGTTTCAAGCTACGCCCTTAATTAAATCGAACAACCCCTTTGGAGAGACTCCCCTTCCCCCACTTAAAGCCCTGGAAACAACACCATGCCACAGCCACCTCACGTCCTGGCACTGTGCATCATGCATGACTCATGACTTCCAAAGTTTCAGATTGACTGTGTGCAGGGCGTCTTGAACCCCTCCCTTTGCTTTAGGAACTACAGCGAGGGTGAGTTCCTGATGGGTCTCTTCTGTCTGCAACTCTGCAGACGAAGGCTCAGCTCATACTTAATGTGAAAAGGTGGGTGAGAGAGTAAGTGAAGGGATGGGTGGATGGCTGAATGGATTAGTGAAAGGGTGAATGGATGAATGAAAGGGTGAATGGATAATGAGAGGAAGGATGGGTGAATGGATGAGTGAAATGATGGATGGATTGATGAATCGATAAGTGAAAGGGTGAATGGATGGACAGATGAATGAAAGGGAGGATGTAAGGATGGATGAGTGAGTGAAAGGGAGGGTACATGGGAAAAAGGTTGGATAGATGAGTGAAGGAGTGAATGGGTGGCTGGATGAGAGAAAAGATGGATGGATGATTGAAAGGATGGATGAGTGATAGGGTCAATGGATGGATTCATGAGTGTATGAGTAGATGGATTTTTGGGTGGATGGATGGCTAAGTGAAAGGGTCGATTGAGAGAGAAAGGGAGGATGGATGTGTGGATGACTGAAAGGGTGAATGTGTGGAAGGATGAGTGACTAGGTGGATGGATGAGTACGTGAAAGGGTGGCTGGATGAGTGAAAGGGTAAATGGCTGGATGGATGAGCAAGACAGAGTGGTCAAAAAGTTGCCAGATTGGTTTTATTCACACCCAAACACCTTAGCGCCAACAGACTTTCCCAGTGAAGGCAGCATTACTTTCATTTTTCTCGTCTTTGAATAGCATTTTTTCCTCAGGTGAGGAAGTTCACCATTCCTGGAGGTACTGCAATATCTGGTTAATGCGTGGTGTAGAAAATGTTTCATGTGATCCTTATCAGCTGTTTTCCTTTTAGTAGTTTATGAAATGTGTAGTGTACTGCAGCTTTATGTTCATGAATGTGGTCTTTTAAAACCATACTCCTTATGTTTTGTAAGGATCTAAGCAATGGACATTGAAATGGGTCCCTTCCGGGCCCTGTAGTCATGTCCTTAGCTTTTCAGGCAAAAACACACATTGATTTCTGAATAACAAGTGCACAAGCATTAAGGTAAGCATGTTGTTCCATGCTTACATTTCACATACCTTACTTAGTCTTGCATTCCCTGTGAGTGTTTGCTTTTTCCAGGAGGTTGTTACTGTTTTTTCAGACAGAAGATTACTCTTGTCTAGTGCATAATTTGAATTGAGTTGCTTCCAGGCGTTTATAGCGGGACACAATTGGATTGCATCTAAAGGCAGTGCGAGTTTCTTTTAGTGGTAGAGTATGGTGTTCAGTGGGGGAGAAGATGTGGCACTATGGCCAGAGCTGCCGAATTTGGAACTGGGGTACAGAATCCTGCAGGCTGCTTTCTGTGCTTTGTGAAACTAAGTGAAGCTGTGGTTCAAATGGAACCTTCTATGGGATTTTTTGGGGTAAGCGTTGAGCTTTGGCTGTGATTTAGGTTCGTGCAACCACATTTTGTGTGTGTGCGCAATGCAGTCTAGCAGTTTCTGTCTCTAATATATAGAACGAAGTGTGTTAATGGTCATACCACAAAGACCTTAGTGTCAGTTACATATAGCATTCAAACTCCAGTGGGTCACCACTTGCATTCATCCTTTTGAGGATGATATGGCACACATCATGTCGGAGGATGGTGATGGCGTTAACATTTTGCCCCCCCCTGGAAAAATTTCTGCGGACGCCCATGTGTTCTGGTGTCTTTTTGCAGGTTTTTCTTTTATTATTTCTTGGTCCCGGCACTCTCATGCCATCAGGAAAAGTTCCACCAAGCTTCCCCGGAGTCTCAGCTTCTCCGTTTGCAAAGGGGAGACTAGTATGCAGTAGCAGTTTGGCGATAGTGCGACCAACTAGGCTGCCACCTTGGCTCCTCCCCATATCGTCCAATATCTTTAATAAACATAGATGTCAAGGTGCTGGCCAAACTTTTCGTCATACGAATGAGCCGAGTATTGAAAACACTGCTACACAGAGATCAGAATCAATTCATACCAAGATGCAGTATGCACCATTGATTACATGGCCAGGGCACAGGAACTGGAAGGCTCCATTTGACTTTGAGGAGGTTTTTGATTCGGTTAGCAGACCCTTCTTACATCAAGTATTGAAGAAGATGAACTTTCGTCCCTACTTCTGCAGATAAGTAGAATTGTTATATGGGACCAAGTTGAAGTCAATGGAACTCATTCCTTACCCCTGCTAGAAGCAAGAGGCACCCGACATGGCTTTCCTCGGTCCCCTTTATTGCTTGCCCTGGTCATTGAATCACACACTGAGTGGATAAGGCGAGATGCTTAGGTGTGGGGATTCCTGTGGATTGAAGGCATGAAGGATAGACTGTCCTTGTACAACAACAACTTACTCCTGCTTCTACAAAAGCTGGAAGTTTTTGGGCCACGCTTACTACATATACTGAAGCTCTACAGGGAGGTCTTGGGACTCAATCAATCAATTACAGAGATTTATAAAGCGCAGCAGCTGCTCACTAAGTGTCCTGGTGCTGGGTACAAGCCAATGGGGACAAATCTACATACCTCCCATTGACAGGGAAAGGAGAGCTTTAGGGGTGGAGCAGATCGATCCACACTGTGGCAGAGGGCTTCACATATTTGGACCATTCAAATGATATCCATAGGTGCCAGATCCTTAACATGACCCCTTCTGGTTAACCAGGTGCAGAAAGATATGCAGCCTGTGATAAGCCCCCACTATTGATTGCAAGGAGAGCAGTCATGTTTAAGACTATTCATCTTGTGAACCATTATAAACTCTTCGAAATTACCCATACCATCATCGTTGTTTTTTTCAGGCCAATAAGTGTAGAGATTTGTGTATTTTTGTGGGCTGGTAAGACGCCTAGTCTCATTTAATAAATGTCGAATCGACATACAATGGCTGGGGGTGGCTGCGGAGGATGTCCATTCATATTACTTGGCGTCCCAGATGCTTCCAATAAAGTACTGCCTCTTCTGTCCACTTCTGTCATCCACCAGAGTGACTATGCTAGTCAGCACTAAGCACTCGAGTGGATCGGACGGGCTGGTAGACCATCAAAGGAAACCCCGTTATGCCATGGGGGTTGGATTAAGCAGGTGGCCAGACTTGAAAGATTCCGCTGGTGAGACCATCTAGGAACCTAAAAGATTGGGGACATTTGGGAGAGACCAAACATTGTCATTCAAAGGCCTGAAAAATAATTTGCCGTACATAACACACAGTTCTAATGTTGCCGTAGGTGAGACACGTCTTAGATGTATATAACAATGAACTCACTGACTTGTGTGCGGTTCAGCTCACCTTAAGCTAAATTGACCACAGAGCACTAGGGGATGGCAGGAGTTTACATTATTTATAAGTCTCTGGTGCCCTTCTGGGCCCTGGGGGAGACATGGGAAAGAGATGTAGACCAACTGGTAGAAGCTGAATGGGTTGAGGGTAAGATGGCACATAGAGCTCTTCCAGCTTCTACCGTCTGTGGTTGGTGAAGGCTAGATATCTGCACGGTGTATTTTACCGCAGAGAGAGTGGGTGCAATGCAGCATGGTCCAGGAATGAACTAAGTGTTAGATGGCAATGGGGCACACTAATGCATATGGTATGGGAATACTTGGTCTTAAAGAATTACTGGGCCCGAGTTCAAACTATAATGGGCACAGTGGAGGTAAGGTCAGGGGTATTGACTCCAAGAACGCGCTCCTGGGACTGGTGCATGACTGGGAAGGCATCAGTTGTTCTGTGATGCTAGTAGTATGTGTAAGCCTACTCCTCGCAGCGAGTTACTTTGCCGCTGGTTGGAGATCCAATGCATCCCCCTCAATGGCTGAGTGGCTAAAGGGGGATGGACAACTGTGGCCAGGCAGAAGAGGTGGTGTGTAGGAGTAAGAGTGTCCACAGAAACGTGGGCAGATCTGGGAACTGTGGACTGAATATTCAATAGTCGATCAAAAACTGTTTATTTTGGATATAACCCATAAAATGTAAAATTCATAAGGCAAACAGGATGAAAAACTGAGCAATACATAATTCATAGTACATAAAATATAAAATGCCAGGAATCACATATAAAGGGCAGGCACCGGCGCTCTTAATAGAGGCAGCTTTGCTATGTCTCAAGGCAATACAGTGCAGCAGAGTTAGTGAGGATATTAAACACACTGACATGGCAAACACTCGACAGGATTCATAAAAACCATAGAAAAGCATAAAGAACAATAGTTTAATGACAACGATCAGATAAAAACAGTGGGCCCGATTCACAAAGGTAAAATGAGACGAAAGTCTAACTTTACGACTTTCGATATTCACAAAAGGCTTTTACTACTCGTAAATGTCTTTGGTGAATACCGAAAGTCGTAAAGTTAAACTTTTGGTATTCACAAAGGGCATTTACGAGTAGTAATTACTGTTTGTGAAGGGAAACGACCTTTACCACTACTCTTTAACCACGAGGGGCCTGAACCACGATCCCTCAACCACTACTGCATTTACAACTACCTAGTCTAAACAACGACCTGTCTAAACAACGACCTGTCTAAACAACGACCTGCATGAAGAGATTAGTTGTTTCTTTTGTTATAGTAAGTTGTCTGTCTGATTTGTTTTTTTCATGGAGTGTAACATTTTGTAAAAATAATTAACTGTTTTACATTTTCTAAGTTTATTTATGCAATCTTACTAATTAATGTATGTTGTTTAAATTTACCTTCTGAGACCAGTAGATGGCACTCTTGGATTGTTTATGACTGATATATATATATCAGTATATGTATATATATATATATATATATATATATATATATATATATATATATATATATATATATATATATACATATATAGTGGCAAGTGTATCATGAGTATGAGTTTTTGGGTGGGAATGGGTTTTTGGGTGGCAAGGGTAATTTTAGGGTGGGTATGGGTTTTTGGGTGGCAAGTGTATTTTTAGGGTTAAGGGTGGGTATGGGTTTTGGGCGGAAAGGGTAATTTGAGGGTTTAGGGTGGGCATGGTTTTGGGTGGCAAGGGTAATTTTAGGATTTCGGGTGGGTATGGGTTTTGGGATTGCAAGGGTATTTTTAGGGTTTAGGGTGGGTATGGGTTTTGGGGTGGGAAGGGATTTTTAGGGTTTAGGGTGGGTGTGGGTTTTGGGTGGCAAGGGTAATTTTAGGGTTTTGGGTGGGTATGGGTTTTTGGGTGGCAAGGGTAATTTTAGGGTGGGTATGGGTTTTGGGTGGCAAGTGTATTTTTAGGGTTAAGGGTGGGTAAGAGGTTTTTGGGTAACAAGGGTAATTTTAGGGTGGGTGTGGGTTTTGGGTGGCAAGGGTAATTTTAGGGTTTACGGTAGGTATGGGTTTTTGGGATTGCAAGGGTATTTACAGGGTTTAGGGTGGGTGTGGGTGTTTGGGTGGAAAGGGAATTTTTAGGGTTCAGGGTGGGTATAGGTTTTTGGGTGGAAAGGAAATTTATAACATTAAAAGTGAGTATAGGGGTGTGTGTGTATGTATATATACATACATACTATATATACATACATATATATATATATGTGTGTATATAGTGTTAATACTTGTCAATATTAATTTTTACAACACATATGTCTTTAGCATGCATGCCTTTACCACGAAATTTAAGATTTTTACAGGTACATACAAACCCATTACATATATATATATATATATATATATATATATATATATATATATATATATATATATATATACACATATACACACGCATATGGGTTTATACTTACCTGGAAAATAGATACATTAATGGGGTAAAGGCAATCATGGTAAAGGCATAGTAGTTGTAAAAAAAGTAGTTGTTAAAACTTTAGTGGTTTAGACTAAGTAGTGGTTGAGGAGTAGTGGTTTAGACTGTTGTTGTTCATGTGGTAGTTGTTCCATCATACAATCGTTTGTGAATACTATAAGTCGTAAAGTTAGACTTTCGTCTCAGTTTACTTTTGTGAATCGGGCCCAGTAAGTGCAAGTGGAAAAACATAGAGCCACATTTTAAAAGATCGTATCAATTAGCAGATGCTGTCAGAATTGCAACAATGAACAGTTCGACTATGAATAAGCCAAGCAGCATGTAAATATTTTGCAACTGCAATGACAGTAACCTCTCTAGTGTCAAACTGTAAAAGGCGTAAAGCAGGCGCATATTGACTAAATCCCAAAAGCTTAAAAAGGTTTGAGTCATTTGTCGCATTTACGGGCATATGCGGAGCAGAAAAAGGCATCAACTGCAGTGCAGAAAGGGCACCTACAAGAGTTGCAATATTTCTCACCCCATTTGTCACAAAAGCTGTTCACAGGCAGAACCCCATACCTCCATTTAAAAACAAGCATTTGCAATGCAATAGGTCTCACATTTGCGAGACTTAGAGCTATTAGCGTTGTAAATGGCAATGTGTTTTACCTATGTGTATTTGTTTTGAGTGTTGTGGCTGGAAGTGGTGCACTGTAATTGTAATTGCATTTATATATTTCGCTAACGAGATGAGCTTGCAGTGTGCTTAGAAAAGAAGGAAGCAGGATGTGTTTGTTATTTAAAAGGGTGGAAGTGACACAGGCCAGACGGGAAAAAACATATGCCAACTAAACATTCTGTAAACTAAAATTAATTTCAACAGCTTTTAAAATAAATCCACTTACTACTATATTGGGTAGCTTGACAGATCTTGGCTTAGCATACATTATACAATAATATAAGCACACACTCACAATATATAAACCCTACCTCTCCGTATGCATTGCGCCGCTGCTCTGCTATTGGGCAGGCCAAAATTAACCCCTTCGCTGCTAGGCCTTCCCCCCGTGCTAAGCCTTTTTTTGGCTATTTGGGGTAGTTCGCACTTAGGCCCCTGTAACTTTTTGACCACATAAGGTATCCACGCCAAATTTGCGTCCTTTTCTTCCAACATCATGGGGATTCTAAAAGTATCCAGCGTTTGTGGATTCCCCTGGAGATGACCCAGAAATTAGCCAAAATACAGCTAAATTTTGTTTTTCTTTGGAAAAATGGGAAAAAGGACTACAGATGAAAGCATCTGATTTTTCCCTGCAAATAGTATCAACAAAGGGGTTGTGGTGCTGAAATCACCATCTTCCCAGCTTTCAGGGACAAGCAGACTTTTGTCAGAAAACCAAAACTTTTTCCACAGTTTTGGCATTTTTCTGGCACATAGCCTATTTTTGCTATTTTTTGTGATTTCAACCTCCTTCCAGTTAATGGTAGAAATGGGTATGAAAGCAATAATGGATCCTGGAAAGCTATACATTTTAAAAAAGTAAACAAAATTCTGAATTCAGCAAGGGGTCATTTGTGTAGATCCTTCAAGGTTTCTTTATAGAAACTAACAGTTGAATATAGGAAAAATTGAAGATTAGTTGACAAAAACAGCCATTTGTGTCAACGTTTTCACCTGTAACTTCTTCTAATTATGACAGCTGCTTGAAAGCAATATACCGTTACATCCGATGGACCTTTCTGGTTGTGGGGATATATAGGACTTGTAGGTTCACCAAGAATCTGACGAACCCAGAGCCAATAACTGAGCAGCGTCTTGCAATGGTTTTTTATTATGTACCGGGTATATAGCAATTGATTTGGGAAAATCTATACATGGAAAAATCGGTATAAAAGACACCTATGTATTTCTGAAATTGGAACAAAATATAGAGTTTAGAAACAGTAGATATTTGCACATTTCCGAAATTGTGAGTACCCATACTGTGAAAAGCAGCGAGTCTCCTGAGATCCCCAATGCTGCCCGGCGCAAGGTCACCTTTAATCCACTTTGGATTCACTATCTAAAATAACGAGGCAGGCGCTGGAAGCTGGAAGGCAAGAAAAAGGTTTATTACTCTTAGAGGAGACCACGTCAACTGCTGACACCAGGATGTCTTCAGGGAGGTGTTCTACTGGCAATGCTTTTGGCTCTTCCTTTTATACAGGTTTTACACAATGTATTTGTTTCATTTATCATGGTTACAAGCTTGGAGTCTCCGCCCCGGGCAGGTTGTCACACAAGCCCGACATTGTTTCATCAGCATGGTTACACAAGCCCAACATTGTTTCATCAACATGGTTACACAAGCCCAACATTAACTCTCCTCCCGCCCAGGTCAAAAACAGACAATTTAATTGCAGCTGGACCTTGCTTCAGGGTCTAAACACAAGTGAGACTGGCCAGATCTAAGAGTCCGTTCTGTTGATAAAAACAGGTCCCATTGTTGGCAAAAACAAGTCTTGCTGTTTGCAGTGCAATAAACCATGCTTGTAAGAGTCTGTTTGGTATTTGTAACCTGTTTGTGCAGGGATGAGAGGAAAGACGAGTTTGAGGCAGCAGGTGATGTTGATGTTTGTCGTGGAAATAGTTTATAGCCCCCAGCACACATATCAGGTTTGGTCAGAGAGTCAGAAGGCTGCTAGAGGACAGGGTGAAATGAAGGTGACCAACAGAGTACAAAATGGCTGTGGTCAATCAGAATGACTGTAGTTTATGTGCACGTAGGAACTTTCATCAGACAAGATGGCGCAGAATGTTCATGATTGTTGTTTTGTTCTTAACAGTCGCCCTTTGAACATAACTAGCCATCTTGTCAGTCTATTTCGATCTCCATAATGTCCTGTATTTCTTGTTCATACATTACTCTCATTTTTGTTAACTGAGTGTCCATATTCTTAGGGCGCAAGGCACTTATGCAAAGAGAACTCAAAGGTGGTATACAGTGTACACCCAAACAGCAACCACATATTGCCAATACTGGGACCAAGAGAAACATTGATATTTTCCAACCCCAGTCCTTCAAGATGCCCCAAAGCCAACTTCCAATTGTCCAAGTCTCTGATCCTTGATGAATTTCTGAAGACAGTCTGTGGAGATGTTCGATTGCTTCATAGACAGAGGGTGAATTATCAGGGATGTATATGCAGCAACTGGCACCAATGATGCGACATGCTCCTCCACGATCCGCTAGTACCACGTCCAGGACCATGCGGTTTTGTAGGGCCACCAGACGGACCGCTTGAAGCTCGGCAGTGTTGTTGGTGAGGATGCCAGCTGTGACGTTCAGGGTGGTTTCTACCGCTTGAGACAGATGTCTGATGGCTCGGCTGTTTGCCATCGGACCCCATAGCGGGACGAGCCCTTTTGCTGCGTCAATGAACTGTGATGCGGCAGAGTCTGCTTGATCAGTGTCTTTAGAACGCTTTTCTCGATGATGCTCTGCAGGGGCTGTGTAGGTCGGTGGCAAAACAAAAGCGATGTAGCACGTGCCCCCCAGTTTCTTGGGAGCCAGGTGTAGGCTTTGGTTCCACAGACAAAGTACATATTGGGTGATGCAACAAATGCTGGAGGGTTGGCAGTGTTCAAAGTCCTTACAATGTTACAAGTGCTGTGACCCACATTCTTAGTCCCACGGCCTTCAGTGCATACAAGGCCAGAGACGTTCACCACAGATAGGGCCACAGTCAGTGTTGCAGCAGTTCTTTTCTTCAGGTAGGAAAATGTGGCTCTGACAGGATTATTGAACACTTGTATTTCCACTCGTTCTTTGGAGGGGACATTCATTGGGAATGTCGTATTGGAGGTGTGAGGGCAAAAGGGAGCTGCTGTTCTTCCTGTTTGGTTTAGCCAGAACTCGTTGTAGAACTGAGTGATTGTCCCATCGGAAGTGGCATTGTCTTTGTAACTTTCTTGTAGGAGCATCATCCAGGCAAGGCAAGATCCATGAACAGAAAAGGGTGAAGGGATGAAAGGGATGGAATGTTCAGTGGCATGTGGTAGCAGCCCACAGACCCAACAGTTAGTGGCATTGGTGGCAAGATTGTGCTGGTGCAGCATCTGTACGAAAGAATTATTCCAGAATTCTTTGCGTCGTTCTCGGAGATGTGGCGGTAGTGATACCAGATAGTGTTCTTTCTTTGTGATTGGTTGCATGGTTGGTGACAATGTTCTGTATGCAGGTGCATTCTCTTCAATGATCCAGAGTGTGACCATTAGTAGGAGGCAGGTGAGAAATGCAGCTACAAGTGCAATTGTCTTTGTACTGTGCAGTTCAAAAGTCCTGGTGTCTTTGCGGTGGCTTTGCAGGTGTTCCGTTTCTTCCATCATCTTCGAGGAGCTCACCAACTGTTAGGACCACAGACTTTTGTCTGGTGTTTTTCCTGGTAGCGTTGTTTGGCTGTGCTACCGATCTGAGACTCTGACTCAGTTAGTGGCCTGGTTGTTGGAGCTCCCCTTTTTGTCGATCTTAGGTTGTACCCTTCCTTGGATGGCACCGTGGGGTCGGGAAATTCAGACAGTTGGAGGGTGTCTTCTTGTGGGTAGCAACTCAGAGCTGGTCGGTCTTTTGCGAGTACTTCCTCTTGCACCTCCACCTCTTCACAGGTTGCCAGCGTTGGAGGGACTTTCTTGCAGTGGTGGGCGTGCAGCCAATTTCTTTTTCCTTCCACTCGGAGGGCAGTTCGAGTGGTGATCAAGACTTGCCAGGGGCCCGTCCACCTGGGCTCCAGATTCTTCGTTCTTTGGAAGTTGCGAACTAGGATGAAGTCCCCAGGCTTTATCACATGTCCTGGGCCCCTGGATACGTCAGGCAAGGCTTGCTGCACCTGTTGGTGGATAATTGTTAGCTCGTTTGTCAATTTATGCAGATAGTCTGACATTAATATGTTCGGGACATCGTTAATGGAGGTGGGTCTTGGTGCCGCCCAAATGTTCATACGCCTGCCGAAGACCACTTCATACGGGGTCAGTCTGTGTTTGGTCGGGGTGGAGCGCATTGATAGCAATGCCAATGGAAGGGCGTCGGGCCATTTCAACCCGGTTGTGGCAACTATTTTGGCTAGCTTTAGTTTCAATGTTGCATTGTGTCTCTCTACCAGGCCCGCTGATTGGGGGTGGAAGACGGCATGGAATTTTTGTTTTACCCCCAACCCTTTCAGTATGTTCTGTATCACTTCGGCTACGAAGTGTGGGCCGTTGTCGCTCCATAAAATTCTGCAAAGGCCGTACCGGGGAAGAATTCTTTCAACAATACTTTTGCAGTGGCTATGGCAGTATTGTCGCGGGTGGGATATGCCTCCACCCATTTGCTAAAAGCGCACACAACCACCAGGACATATTTTAGACCATGGCATCTCTCTAGTTGGATGTAATCCATTTGAAGGACTTCAAAGGGGTGATCAGGGACTCCAAACCCTCCCCGTGGTACTACTGTCCCTTTCCCTGGGTTGTGTTGTAGGCATACTATACATTGTTGTACTAGGCGCTTTGCAGATTCTGTTATCTTGACATTATGCCATACTCTTGTGATTAGTTCAATCATGGGGGTGGAGCCTATGTGTGCTGGTAAATGTGCCATGGTCAATATGGGGATGAGGTAGGCATTGGGTAACAGCCATTTATTTCCGTCTTTAGTTCTCCAGCAATCTTCCTCGTCTTTTAGTCCCACCTTTTCCCACTCGGTCAATTTGTCTTGTGTGCCTGTAGTCTGTATGTCCCTTACAGTGGTCCTAGCATCAGTCCATTGTTCAGCTTGTGACCTGGTCACATACATTCGTGTCATAGTTCTGTCTTCTGCCGTGGCTCGGGCAGTAACGTCTGCTAGCGCATTTCCCTGTCCAATGAGATCTGTCACTTTCCTATGTGCTTGGCATTTTATCACTGCTAGCTTTTTGGGGAGGAGGACTGCTTCCGTCAAGGCGGAGACTAAATCTCCATGCAGGATGGGTGTACCGTGTGAAGTCAGGAACCCTCTTTCTTTCCATAGAATCCCGAAATGGTGAACCACCCCGAAGGCGTATTGGCTGTCGGTGTATATGTTAACTGTCGTGCCAGCTGCTAAAATACATGCTCGTGTGATGGCAATGAGTTCTGCTGCCTGGGCGGAACGTTGGGCAATACGGGCTGTTTCTAGAATGGTTCGGGCTGTGGTGACAGCGTATGCAGCTGAGGTGGTGCCGTCGGGGAGTTTGATGCACGAACCATCCACCCATAGTTCTCCATCTGGCTCTAGAAAGGCGGTGTCTCTGAGGTCTACTCTACTTTTTGTTTGTTCATCGGTTAGTGTCACACAGTCGTGTAGTGGAGCCACGTTAGGATCGTTCTCGGGTAGGGGTAACAGCGTGGCTGGATTGAGGGTGGTGCATCGCTTTAGGGTAATGTGCGGTGCTAGCAGGGTCAACTCATATCCTGTCAGTCGGGCGCTAGTCAAGTGTTGGGTTTTGGTCTGGTTCAGTAGTGTGTCGACTGCATGGGGTACTAAAACAGTGACTGGATTGGAGAGCACTATTCCTTCGCTCTGGCGTATTGATACTGCTGCAGCTGCCACAGCGCGCAGGCACGCTGGCAGTGCTCTGGCTACTGGATCGAGGGTGGCAGAAAAATATGCACAAGGGCGTTGTTTGTGACCAATTGATTGTGTTAGGACAGACAATGCACATCCCTCCCTTTCGTGTGTGTAGAGGAAGAATGGTTTGGAGTAATCTGGGGTTCCTAGGACTGGTGCTGAGCAAAGGGTATTGCGTAGTTCTTTAAAGGCTGTCTGGCATTCGGGGGTCCAGGGGAGAGGTGAGGGGATGTCCTTAGCTAGGAGGGAGAGAAGGGGTTTGACAATGAGGCTAAAGTTCGGTAACCACTGTCTGCAAAACGAGGTGAGGCCTATCAAAGAGCGGACTTGCTTCTGATTTTTGGGGACAGGGGTGCCTAGGATTGTCTGGATCCTGTCAGGCGTGAGTTTTCTCCCTTCTTTTGATAAAAGGTGACCCAAATAGGTCACTTGTGATTTACAGAACTGCAGTTTCTTTCGGAGACCTTGTGACCATTCTCAGCAAGGAAATGGAGTAGTTTGATGGTGGCTGTGACGGCTATTGGTATGGTGTCTGCTGCTAGAAGGATGTCGTCTACATATTGTATTAGTGCCACTCCATCTGGCAATTGTATGGCGTCCAACTGTCTTTTAAGCGCCTGGCTATAGATACTTGGGCTCTCAGTGTACCCCTGAGGTGCTCTACAAAATCTATACGAACGGGAATTTAGGGTAAATCCAAAAAGATAGCGGCTGTCCTCGTGTATAGGTATGGAAAAGAAGGCGTTCTTGAGGTCGATCACAGTGAAGGTGGTGGCAGTGGAGGGGATTAAAGTCAAAATTGTCGTGATGTCGGAAACTACTGGGTATTGTGGTACTACGATTTTGTTTACCTCCCGCAGGTCAATGATGAAGCGGTAGGCTTTCCCATCTCCCTCTCCCTGTCTCTTTACAATCGGTAGTATGGGACTGTTACAAATGTTGCTCACTACTTCCTCTACCACCCCTGCCTCTACCAAAGAGTGTATGATCTCTGTTAGTGCTTTCTCACCCTCTGGCGATATTTTGTACTGCGGTACCTTCGGTAGGGTTGCGTCCTGTCGTATTGTTACGTGTACTGGGTCAATCATCATTCGTCCTACGTCTGAATCAGCCCTAGCCCATAAGTGTGATGGCAAAGTGTCCAGTAGGGATGTGTCAGTCTCAGAGATGGAAAACATGTGCTGAAAAGGGTTCTCTCTATGGCGTTGGGGGTTGTCATACAGGATGACACGCACTCCGTCTGGTGAGCATCTGATAGTCGCATGGAAGTGTTTCAAAAGGTCGAGGCCCATAATGGCGTCTGGGGTGTTAGATGAGAGGAGGAATGTCGTTTCGACGCCATAGCTGTCAAGATTAAAAGGGATGGGTCGGGACAAAGGGTTGGTGGAGGGCGTACCGTCAAATCCTATTGAGGTCACATGTGAGCCTGACAAGGGTGCCCTTGAAATCAGTTGTTTGGATAGTGCACTACGTGTTGCTCCTGTGTCTACCAAAAATGGCGACCTTGTGCCCAGGACCTCAGCGGTAACATAAGGGCCTTGCTGATCAACGCAGAGCTCGACTGGATCCCTTCCTTGCCCCTGGCTGTCCTATGCAAAGTCGTACGTATTGTCATAATCTGTCTGTTGGTACTGATTCTGTCTGGGATGGTCAAATGCGTTCATTCTTCCTGGCCTTTCCTCGCTTGCTTCACTCGCTGTACCCTCTTCCACGTCCTCTTCCTCTCTGTCCACTTGCTATTTTCCTCGCTCCTCTGCCCCTAGCAGCTCCTAACAAAGCCGGGCATTGGGATTTCCAGTGTCCATATTTTTTGCAAAATGCACATTGATCCTGTCCTAGGTCTTGGCGTCCTACATATGATGTAGATGGATTGTTCCTAGGTGGCTGTGCTCTAGGGGTATTCTGCTGGTTTCCTCCCCTATATTGCTCCCTCCTGTATTCGCCCCCTGGAGTTGTGCTATCATTACCCTTTCCTTCAAGTCCTTCTTTTTCCTTTCTGTAGCCCTGTCATTTTCGTTTCTCTGATGCTCGTAGTACTGGGCCATTTGGAGAATGGCCGTCGGTTTAGATGCTGCCCAACTACTTTCGCTGGCTTGTAGTTTCTGGGATACATCTGGCAGTAATCCTTTGACGTAGTTCTGCACAAATAAGTGGTGTCCGGTTGCGGTGGACATGTCTTGTCCACTGTAATCAGAGAACACAGTTTCAAATCTGGAGAAGTACTCTGAGTCGTCCTCTTGTGGTTTCTGGCGGCATGCGGTTACTATGGACCAGTCTATCTTTTTCTCTAGGATCAGCGTTTTCACTTTCTGCACTATTTTGTCAGGGAGGTCTAATATTGCTTTAACTGGTTTTTGACCAGGGTTCCGCTGTTTATCTAGTGTGTCGAGTTGTTCCCAGGTATGACCAAACAGTTCGGTATGGTCTACTTTCCTAACCTGTTTCCAGACATCTGCTGGCAAACATAACCCGAAGAACAAGTCTATGTCGGCAAGTGTCATTATTGTTGATCCCAGAGCGGTACCTAGCTCGGTGTAAAAGGCGGTGGGGTTCTTTCAGTAAATCCGGCAAAGATTTACGGAAGGTCAGGATGTCCTGTCTGTCCCATGGCTGATACACCCAATTGTAGACCACCCTTCCTCTAGCGTCTTGATGGTTTATATCGTCATTAGTCCCTTGTCCTCTAGGAGGTACCCAGTAAGGGCAGCTTCTTTTATTGGCATCATGCTATCTGTTTTTTCCACTGGGGGTCCTGCTACCTTAGTTGTCCTGTCCCTATCTATCTGTCCTTGTTCTATGAGGTGACGCAATACTTCTAGTGTGGATGAAAATAGTTCTGCAACATCGTTGTCGCCTTCATCTCCGATGTCTACCTTCCTGTAGAGAGCCACTAATCGCTCGGGCCCTACGTCTTGGTACTTCTCTTCATATGCAGTAAGGGTGTGGTAACAGAGACGTACAATAAAGTATCGTTTGCGGTTTTCAACATAGGAGTTGCATATGTCAGTTACATGCTCTTCTGTCTCCTTCCTATCTATGAGGGATTTAACTACTTTATCAATGCCTGCTCGCTCATTTTTACTTAATCGCGGGACCCTGGGCGCTCCTTTTTCTTTTGATCCTACCTCTACTACTGTATCCTTTGATGAGGCATTTGGTGTGGGTGACTCGGTGGGAGCAGAGGCGGTGGAGACTGAGGCGATCGTGCCATCTCCGGCTATACTTTGGTGGTCCTGGCGTTGTACTATGGGATGAGTAGGGGCGTAAGGGGTGGCATGTATATCATTGGGGGACCTAACAATAAATCATCATCTACCCCTGTTTTGCTGGTAACTCGGGGTAAAGAGTTAAGGGCGTTCTAACAGGGCATTGACCTGATATTTTTGATTCTTGTTCCTTTTTATCGATTTCCTTTTCTTTTAGTTCTTCTTCTAACTTTTTACAGGCTTGGTAAGCTGATTTTCGCGTTTCTTTATCTTGTCTAGCTTTGTCTCTTTTCTTTCGTTGAGCTGCCTCTTTTCGCCATAAACCAAAACTATCAAACATGGCTGGTCTAGCTTTCTTTTTGTGGAGAGCTAATTCTAACGTTTCTATTTTAGCGGGATCGAAAGATCCCGTCAGTGGCCACTGATTTACCGGGTCCTTCCTAGTGTACTTATGCGATAGTTTGCTATAAGCTACGGTGGCTAATCCATATTTTACGTACATGTCCTTGTTAGGGGTGCCTTCCGGCGGTGCCGGATGACTGACCTCTAACAAACGGTCCGGTCCAAAACAATCAAACAATCTAGAGAAAACAGGCATGACGTATTTAGCGGTCAAAATGAATATCTCAATTAATGTTAGACAAAAGTCTGCACTACCTGTCCTTCGCTGTCTGCAAAGAGAGAATATTCCTATTCTACGTTGTTTGCAAGCAGGGAATGTCTCAAATAACTCAAAAGGAATACTAGTATTTCTATCAATCAATCAATTTAAGTCATGTTTTCTCACGACCTTACCCGGACCGTATGGACAGTTCTTCGTATTCCCCTTCCAGCACCTGGTTGTCCTCTTACTCCAACAATCAATGCGGCGTTCCTGTAAGGCCCCAGTCAGGACCCCAGGTCACTCGAGAGAGGTCCGTTCGGAACCGGTGAAGTTCAGTCGATTGGCAGCCAGACGAGGGTCTCTTTCAGGCAGGTGCACTCCAATCATTTAGTCGTTCACTCCGTCGTTAGGACCTCTCTACTGGACCCACGTGTCTCTGATGGGCCCCCGTTGGGTCGCCAATTTGTGAAAAGCAGCGAGTCTCCTGAGATCCCCAATGCTGCCCGGCGCAAGGTCATCTTTAATCCACTTTGGATTCACTATCTAAAATAACGAGGCAGGCGCTGGAAGCTGGAAGGCAGGAAAAAGGTTTATTACTCTTAGAGGAGACCACGTCAACTGCTGACACCAGGATGTCTTCAGGGAGGTGTTCTACTGGCAATGCTTTTGGCTCTTCCTTTTATACAGGTTTTACACAATGTATTTGTTTCATTTATCATGGTTACAAGCTTGGAGTCTCCGCCCCGGGCAGGTTGTCACACAAGCCCGACATTGTTTCATCAGCATGGTTACACAAGCCCAACATTGTTTCATCAACATGGTTACACAAGCCCAACATTAACTCTCCTCCCGCCCAGGTCAAAAACAGACAATTTAATTGCAGCTGTACCTTGCTTCAGGGTCTAAACACAAGTGAGACTGGCCAGATCTAAGAGTCCGTTCTGTTGATAAAAACAGGTCCCATTGTTGGCAAAAAAACAAGTCTTGCTGTTTGCAGTGCAATAAACCATGCTTGTAAGAGTCTGTTTGGTATTTGTAACCTGTTTGTGCAGGGATGAGAGGAAAGACGAGTTTGAGGCAGCAGGTGATGTTGATGTTTGTCGTGGAAATAGTTTATAGCCCCCAGCACACATATCAGGTTTGGTCAGAGAGTCAGAAGGCTGCTAGAGGACAGGGTGAAATGAAGGTGACCAACAGAGTACAAAATGGCTGTGGTCAATCAGAATGACTGTAGTTTATGTGCACGTAGGAACTTTCATCAGACAAGATGGCGCAGAATGTTCATGATTGTCGTTTTGTTCTTAACAATACTAGCATGAGAATTATAGGTCATTTTTCAAAATGACTTCTTTTTTACACATTGTCTTTCATTTGGAAGGCAGAAATGCATCGAAAGTCAATAGGTAATAACAGTTGCTCTACAATTCTGTGTTACCCTAAGTCTCCCGACACAAATGGTACCTCACTTGTGTGGGTAGGCCTAGGGCCCGCGACAGGAAATGGCCCAAAACACAACGTGGACACACCACATTTTCACAGTGAAAACGGACCCTTTTTTTGCAAAGTGCCTAGCTGTAGATTTTGAACCCCAGCTCTGCCGGCACCTAGGGAAACCTAGCAAACCTATACATTTTTGAAAACTAGACACCGAGGGGAATCCAAGATGGGGTGACTTGACTGGCTCTCACCAGGTTCTGTTACCCAGAATCCCTTCCAAACCTAAAGATTTGTAAACAAAACCACATTTTCCTCACATTTCTGTGGTGGAAAGTTCTGGAATCTGCGTGGATGCACAAAATTCGACCCACCCCGCGTTCCCCAAAGTCTTCCGAGAAAAATGGTACGTCACTTTTGTGGGTAGGCCTAGTGCCCGCGACAGGAAACGGCCCAAAACACAACGTGGACACACCACATTTTCACAGTGAAAACGGACCCTTTTTTTGCAAAGTGCCTAGCTGTAGATTTTGAACCCCAGCTCTGCCGGCACCTAGGGAAACCTAGCAAACCTATACATTTTTGAAAACTAGACACCGAGGGAATCCAAGATGGGGTGACTTGACTGGCTCTCACCAGGTTCTGTTACCCAGAATCCCTTCCAAACCTAAAGATTTGTAAACAAAACCACATTTTCCTCACATTTCTGTGGTGGAAAGTTCTGGAATCTGCGTGGATCCACAAAATTCGACCCACCCCGCGTTCCACAAAGTCTTCCGAGAAAAATGGTACCTCACTTGTGTGGTAGGCCTAGTGCCCGCGACAGGAAACGGCCCAAAACGCAACGTGGACACACCACATTTACACAGTGAAAACGGACCCTTTTTTTGCAAAGTGCCTAGCTGTAGATTTTGAACCCTAACTCTGCCAGCACCTAGGGAAACCTAGCAAACCTATACATTTTTGAAAACTAGACACCCAGGGGGGAATCCAGGATGGGGTGACTTGACTGGCTCTCACCAGGTTCTGTTACCCAGAATCCCTTGCAAACCTCAAAATTTGTCCAAACAAACACATTTTCCTCACATTTCTGTGGTGGAAAGTTCTGGAATCTGCGTGGATCCACAAAATTCTACCCACCCCGCGTTCCCCAAAGTCTTCCGAGGAAAAATGGTACCTCACTTGTGTGGGTAGGCCTAGTGCCCGTGACAGGAAACGGCCAAAAACACAACGTGGACACACCACATTTTACAGTGAAAACTGACACTATTTTGCAAAGTGCCTAGCTGTAGATTTTGAACCCTAGCTCTGCCGGCACCTAGGGAAACCTAGCAAACCTATACATTTTTTGAAAACTAGACACCCAGGGGAATCCAGGATGGGGTGACTTGACTGGCTCTCACCAGGTTCTCTTACCCAGAATCCCTTGCAAACCTCAAAACCTCAAAATCTGTCAAAAACAATTTAGCTGAAAAAAAATCACTTTTTTCTCAAATGTCTGTGTGGGAAAATTCTGGAATCTACGTGGATCCACAAATTTCCTACCACCCAGCGTTCCCCCAGGTCTCCCGATAAAAATGATACCTCACTCGTGTGGGTGGGTCAAGTACCCGCGACAGGCAAGGGCCAAAACGTATTGAGGAGACATCAAAATGACCTATCACAAAACAACCTGGTTTTGCAAGGGGGGTCACCTGGGTTTTTGGCCCCGGGCTCGGTGGCCATCTTGGGGAAACTACCAAACCCACACATTTCTGAAAACTAGACACCCGGGGGAGTCCAGCGAGGTATGGCTTGCGTAGATCCCCCAACGTTTTCCTACCCAGAATCCCCTGCAAACCTCAAATTTAGCTGAAAAAATCACTTTTTTCTCAAATGTCTGTGTGGTAAAGTTCTGTAATCTACGTGGATCCACAAATTTCCTACCACCCAGCGTTCCCCCAGGTCTCCCAATAAAATGATGCCTCACTCGCGTGGGTGGGTCAAGTACCCGCGACAGGCAAGGGCCCAAAACTTATTGAGGAGACATCAAAATTACCTATCACAAAACAACCTGGTTTTGCAAGGGGGGTCACCTGGGTTTTTGGCCTCGGGCTCGGTGGCCATCTTGGGAAACCTACCAAACCCACACATTTCTGAAAACTAGACACCCGGGGGAGTCCAGTTTTCAAAAATGTACATGTTTGCTAGGTTTCCCTATGTGCCGGCTGCGCTAGGGCCCAAAATCCACAGGTAGGCACATTGCTAAAAAAAAGTCTGTGCCTAGTGGGATTTCTGCCGCCCTGGGGGGGAATCGGGGGGTGGGGGGAGGGTTGCCCTGATATGGCCCCCAAGGGGGGCAGAAAGACTGTGGCTATTATATTGGGGGGTGGGGGCATTGGTATGCCCATTCTGGGCAGCCCCCACCCCCACGCAAAAAAAAGCCAGCGTAATCGCTGGCACCTAGTGGGCTTTCTGCCCCCCCGGGGGGCAGTTCAGGGGCCACTGCCCCCATCTGCCCCCCGGGGGGCAGAAAGACTGGAATTTCTCTGGGGGGGTATTGTCATGCCCATTTTGGGCAGCCCCCACCCCTAAATGAATACAAAAAAAAAATCCCTGGTTTCCAGTGGGCTTTCTGCCCCCCAGGGGGGGGCAGATTGGGGACTACTGCCCCCATTTGCCCCCCAGGGGGGGCAGAAAGACTGTAATTTTTATTGGGGGGTGGGGGCATTGGCATGCCCGTTTTGGGCAGCCCCCACCCTAATTCCAATTGCCCAAAATAAATCCCTGGCGTCTAGGGGTGGGGTCATTGGCATGCCCGTTTTGGGCAGTCCCCACCCTAATTTCAATTGCCCAAAATAAATCCCTGGCGTCTAGTGGGCTTTTTGCCCCCCCGGCGGGGCAGATTGGGGGCTACTGCCCCCATCTGCCCCCCAGGGGGGGCAGAAAGGCTGTAATTTTGGTGGGGCGGTGGGGGCATTGGCAAGCCCGTTTTGGGCAGCCCCCACCCTAAGTAAAATTGCGGGAAAAAGATCCCTGGCGCTAGTGGGCTTTCTGCCCCCCCGGGGGGGGGCAGATTGGGGGCTACTGCCCCCATCTGCCGGGGCAGAAAGACTGTAATTTTTTTTTGGGGGGGGGGGCATTGGCATGCCCGTTTTGGGCAGCCCCCACCCTAATTTCAATTGCCGAAAATATATCCCTATATTTATAAAGAAGGGGTTTGCCCAAATGACCCTCCACTTTCTGGGCTCGAAATTGATATACAAGAAAAAACGAAGTGGAGGAACAAATATTCCAATAATTTTGCAATGGAGTACCTTCAATTACTCCAGCCTCTCAGGTCTTAGTATCAACGAATAAGAATTGCATTAATCTGTAACAGATCACTTTCGAATGTCATTCTTGTCACAACCCTATTTAATTATTTATACCATATCTGGTTGTGACTATTCATTTTCTTTTACACTTATTCTTCATTATCTTTACACATATTAATCAAACGAATTTACATAAACATCGTATATATATATTCATACATACACAAACAATCTACATCATTTCCTCGACTCCAATTCTTATCAACAACCAGTGTCCTTCTCCAAAATTCTATTGTGGTCCACTGTGAGGTAACCCTCCTTTACAAGTGAGAGAAACACAGTTCCACCTCTACATATTCTTTATATTTGTACAGAATCAGATATATGCCACTTTAGTGATCCTTGGGTTCCTCCTTTAACTGATGGTCTACGCGTTTCGACCTCTTTATTTGGGTCTTTTCAGGACGGGGGTGGAAGGAAAACACACCAATATCCTGTGGGCTAACAAAAAACAGCGTATACCGACGCTCCTAGTACAGGCTGCTGTATTCACTTTCCAAATGCACTCCAGATGAATCCCGATGTCCGTGATTATGGAGCTTGGTGGATTACATGAGCCCTATTTTGCCACAACCGCAGCGTTCCACACGTGGTGGGCGTAGAGGCGAAGAATCACCGTCTACTTCCTTGGTCAAAGTCCCAGGTCATCTATAGACACTCCGCACGCGTCAAGCTTTTCGTCTCCATGCCCGCAATGATGGCCGGGAGGGTGGGGGCATTGGAATGCCTGTTTTGGGCAGCCCCCACCCTAAGTAAAATTGCCCAAAAAAAATCCCTGGCGTCTAGTGGGCTTTCTGCCGCCCCAGGGGGCAGAAAGACTAATTGTTTTGGGGGGGATGGAGGCATTGGCATGCCCGTTTTGGGCAGCCCCCACCCTAATTTCAATTGCCCAAAATAAATCATTGGCGTCTAGTGGGCTTTTTGCCCCCCCCGGGGGGCAGAAAGGCTGTAATTTTGGTGAGGGAGGGTGGGGGCATTGGCATGCCCGTTTTGGGCAGCCCCCACCCTAAGTAAAATTGTGAAAACAAAATCCCTGGTGCTAGTGGGCTTTCTGCCCACCCGGGGGGGCAGATTGGGGGATACTGCCCCCATCTGTCCCCCAGGGGGGGCAGAAAGACTAAACTTTGCCAAATAATATGGGGGGAGCAAAGGCCCTTGCCCAAGGGGCCGCTCCCCCCTCCCTGGTGTCTAGTGGGTGGATCCCTGCTTGGGGATCGCCCTCCTGGGGCGATCCCCAAGCAGGGATCCACTGGGGAGGGGTACCATTGGAAAGGGGAGATTCTCCCCTTTCCAACGATACCTCTCCCGTCTTTCTACGTGCTCAGGTGGCTGAGATAGCCCCCTGAGCACGTAGAAAGCGAAACTGAAATGAGCCTCAAGGCTCATTTCAGTTTCGGTTTCACTGAAATGACGTCAGCGCGACGTGCGCGCTGATCGTCATTTCAGGGAAACCAGGCGGGGCCAAGGGAGCTGGGGAAGCTCTTCCCCAGCTCCCGAGGCTGTTGGGTGCTAAAGGGAATCCCTCTGGTGCCCGCACCAGAGGGATTCCCTGTGCCATGGCGTCGGACGCGCGGGAGCTGTCCGACGCACATGAGCACTTGTGTCGGACGGCTCCCACGCGTCCGACGCATAGAAGGGGTTAATCATGTTTACTAACTATCAGAAGGCTGCACATTATACAATAACATACACGCACATGTGCACAGCTACTGCTCTGATATTGGGCAGGCCAACAGCAAACATATTATGGCAGCAAGGTCTGCAGATTATATTATTAAATACGCGCATATTAACAATAAAATAAATAAAATACCTCTCCATGTGCCTAGCTCCGCTGCGCTGCTATTTAACAACATCAACAAAATAATAGAAAAACGTGGAGACACACAGCAATCAACTCCATCGCTAGTTACAAAACCCTAGCATTACTGCTGAGGCTGCCGCAGTATTAAACAACTGGCCGCTGCTTTGCTATGGGGCAGGCCAACATTAAACATGTTATAACACCAAGGTTTGCAGATACTATAATTAAATACGTGCATATTATACAATAATATAAACGCACATTAACATTATAATAAAACCTTATCTCTCCGCATGCGTAGCGCAGCTGCTCTGCTATCGGGCAGGCCAAGTTTAAACATTACAAAAGGGCTGTACACAATACAATAACAAACGCAGATTTGCAACATAAAAACCCTACCTCTCTCTCTGCATAGCGCCGCTGCTCTGCTATCGGGCAACCCAAGATTAAACATGTTATAACATCAAGGTTCACAGATTCGATAATTTAAAACGCGCATATTATACAATAATAAAAGCACATTCGCAACATAAAAACACTACCTCTCCCTGTGCACAGCGGCGCTGCTCTGCTATCAGGCAGCCCAACATTAAAACATGTTATAACATCAACAAAATAAAATTAGAAACAGACAGCAATAAAATGGATCGTAAGCTACAAAACAACACCATTACTGCTGAGACTGCTGCAATGTTTAACAAACTATAACTTCGCTAATAATAAGAACACTGAGCGCACCTCCGGCCAGTAAGCTACAAAGCAATACCATTACAGCTGAGGCTGGCGCAATGTTTAACAAACTGTAACTTCGCTAATAAGAACAACAACGAGCGCACCTCCGGCCAGCATGCGTGTCTGGCCACCGATGTGGGAAGCAGCGCCGCTGCTGAGCAGTGTGCGGCTGAAACGCTAATAATAACAACACTGAGCGCACCTTCCGGCCATTAAGAACAACAACGAGCGCACCTCCGGCCAGCTTGCGTGTCTGGCCACCGATGTGGTTAACAAACTGTAACTTCGCTAATGGAACAACAACGAGCGCACCTCCGGCCAGCGTGCGTGTCTGGCCACCGATGTGGGAAAGCAGCGCCGCTGCTGAGCAGTGTGCGAATGAAACAAAATAGTGCTTATCGCCTACATATCGAGGACAGTGTAACGCCGCAAGCAACCAATCCAGTCCGGATGGGCCGTCTAAAAAGGAGACAGGGCGGTAACAAAGAAGCCTCATTTTCAATCGGAGGCCACGTTTAGCTTAAACGATGATGCCAGCCAATGAGAATGATGGGCGGGGCTTCAACCCCACTTCTGAAATCTCCTTGATTACAAAAAGCCTCGCAGAGCGAGCAGCGCATGCGCGCTGCAACGCAGGTCTGCGAGACCTAAAAAGTTGCAGAGGAGTACATCCCGGGACAATGTCAAGAAACGACTCGTACACGGGGGAAATCTTGAGATCTAAAAACGTGTCTGTCAGACTCCCTGCCTTTACACGCTTCAGTTCCCGCAACCACAAATGTTCCCCGAGGGGCTCTGCGGCCTAGGAGCAAGAGACTGTCTTCACCACATACGGGGTGTCCCAGAGGGAGGGCAAACCAATCTCATAAAACATTGTTTTAATGTATGCAAACCATGGGATCCTCTCACAGCCCACAGACCTTAGAAGCACCTTTGTTGTTGTTCTAAATAATTCCAGATCATCTGTAGTCCAGAGCCTGAGCCAGTACTTGATAGATCGAAGCATCACACTAAAAGTGTATGGATAAATGCCTATATCCATAAGTTGCGGAAGCCGTGGAGTGCTTTGTGGGTGTTTAAGAAGGCTCCTAACAAACCTGTTTTCCACCCTAGAAAGGGCATTGACCCTTAAATAGACCCAGAGCTCTGCTCCATACAAGACTGAGCTTTTTGCTTTTGAGTTGTAAATCTCCACTGCTGGAACAAAGGGATAAGCCTTAGCTTTCCTGCACATTTTGATCACGGCACCCAATTCTTGCTGGAGTTTTAAGGAGCTCCTGTCAATATGTGTGCTCCAACTCAGCTTGTGCATTAGACAGACCCCCAGATACACAAAATCCTGGGCTTGCTCTAGGGGCAAGCCCTCGACCAAGATATTCGCCTTTCCTGGTTTATAGGGGTTATAAATACCATAGATTTGGTTTTCTTCGTGTTAAGTTTAAGACCCCTATTGCTGCAAAATTTTAGAAAGTGATCAACTATCGCCTGCAGACAGCACATGTTTAGAAATTAGTAGTGTGTCATTTGCAAAAAGCAGCGTGGAAATTTTATATGGGCCCAGTTTTGATACATCGTTGCCAGGGAAGTCAAGAGTCTTTACTTGATCGTTAATATAGAGTGTAAATAGTGTTGGTGCCAACACGCATCCCTGGTGGACACCAGTCTTAATTTTTTATGGGTCTGTAAGCCCGCCTTTTCTCCCATAAATGTTGCGAGCAGTGTTAGAGGCGTGTGCGTCTCTATGGTCAGAAATTGTTCTACATTACATGCTGTAAGGCAATGGCGTAAGGATAGACTCATCAGCTGATTAGCGGCCACTGTGCACCTTTTTTGTGGATTCCAGGTCCAGCTGAGGGACACCCCAAGTTGCATCCTCCTCTTCTGTTATACTAAAAGGGCTGGTACCAAGAGGTTTGAATGTTACATTGAAATGGCCGGCAATGATTACCTGAGTGTTATGTAAGAGTGAATCTATGGCATCATCAAGAAGGGTGCTAGATGGCCTGCTTGCCCCATTAGACTTGCTGTAAACATTAAAGGTGTGATAAAAAAGACCCACCCTTAGTAAGAAGCAGACCCAAAATATCCAGGGAATTTAAATCAAGTCTAATGATTGGGAAAGCTAGCGAATTATTAACCCATACAATTAAGCCACCAGCTGGCCGCCCCCTGCCCTGAGAAATATCTGGACAAAAGAAAGTTGTGAATTCAGATCTATGGACTGGCACTATACACCAGGTTTCCTGTAGCATGCATAGGTCAAATGAGTCAACAAAAGTCCCCCAGTCCGGATCAGCCAGTTTGGACTTGAGACCAAGGTCCCATGATAGTAAATTCTAAAGTTCAGGTTGTGGACTTGGTGTAGGGAACAGTGAAGATAATTCCGCTGTGGGAAATGGTTTTCAAACCTGAGATAGAATGATACGCCTATGCTGGTGTGGAATCAAGTCATTCTCAGCTGTGGCCCTAGGTGCCTTTAATTTCAAACGTATCTTAGACGGAAAAGGAGTTGGGAAACGAACCCCCAGGGCAATGAGGTTATCTGCTACGCTAGGAGACATCAAGGTAAGCTCAACAGTGTCCACCCATCCTGTAAAGAAGAGATGCGTTTCACACCAACAATGTCCTGTTGGATAACAGACGAGCATTTCCTCACATTGCGTAGCCAGTGGATTACTTTGTTGGTTGGTGATTGTTCATCTTCTCTTGCCCCTTCTGGCAGCCTTGAGACGTTATGCATATAGATGGTACTGCATCTCTATGCTGGGGGCCTGGGGCATACAAATACACTGTCCAGGAAGGGGCTTATAAGAGTTTGCACAGGGTCATGGGCCACATGCATCTTGCTCATTATTGAGGGGTCGTACACTGGCGGTTGGAGAAGTAGACGTGGGATAGCCCTTTGTCGCTTGATTAGCGAACGTATCTATGTTTTCGGATCTTTTACCTCCAACTTGAGGTCTATGACAGATTTTATCAAAACTTGGACGAGTTCTGTCTAGCGGTCGCCTTGCTTCACCATGGGCCCAGGGTCTACCATAAGAGCCGGTGCAACATTATTGATCTGCCCCGGGCTTGCCAAGGGGGCATAGCGGTTACCACGGGGAACATTGAAAATGTCAGAGAGATGAGGTGAGGAGGCCTCTCGCGCAGGGGCAACTACCAGAGGGCTCCGCACAGTACAACCATTCCTTGTGTTCTGAGAGTTATGGGGCTGCACCCGAAGCGCTTTCCCCCCTTGCCTTGTACTTTCTATAAAAACTCCAGCAATAGATTTTCCAGCCCCCTTATCACCTTGAGGTAAAAAAGGATGCAAAGCAGGTGGGCAATTAGCCGAGGATGAAGGCTTGGGGTGCAACATGGTTTCCACTTCTTCATTCAGATTGTCTTTTTCTACTAGAGTGTTTCTGGTAGATGCCGTATTGGGCTTTTTCTTAGATGTAAAAGCTTTCATAGGTGTGTCCAGTATCTTCCTTTTCCCCATGATAATAGAATGGACTTGTGCAATGAGGAAGCCCCGGAATCACAAGTAAATACAGCCCAAAATTTAGAAGGAGAAGAAGTCGTACCTGGAATACGGCAGTTGTTAGAGAGATGGCCCAGCCCAGCCTCCTCCGCGCAGCGGGTTTGCCTGGAGCGCTTTGAGAGCATTGGTAAGGGCAGCCCTGCCATCTTCCTCACGGGCGTCCGCTTGTTGCTGCCGCTTTTGGCCTTAAAGAGCGATAGGGCATGGAGTCCCCTTGAGAAGTGCTGGTGCTCTCAGTGGGCCCTAGGTCCTCCTTGATGTCTGCAAACCAATGTCCTGCGCAGCGGGATTGATGGGAGGCTTTGAGTGCACTGGTAAGGGCAGGCCGGCCCCCTTCCTCACGGGCGTCTGCTTGTTGTTGGCACCTCTGGGGCAAAGAGTTATGGGGCATGGAAAGTGGTTATTGGAAGATACCCAATGGCAACAGTGACTTCTTCTTGTAAGATATTTCAAACAAATTATAGATAAAGACAAAGTGGTTACTAACTGCCCTTGAGAAGTGCTGGTGCTCTCAATGGGGCTTCGGTCCCTCTTGATGTTTGCTAAACAATGTCCTCTATTCAATGGTTTGAATTCATATGTTGAGGTCTGTATGTTTTTCTTGTTAAATAAAATGGTTTGGGGAGAAAATAAAACATTTAAGAGGCAATTTAGAAAACAATACATTTTATCAACTGGCTTCTACCAAATAGCAAATGTTCATCGTCGTAAACATTTCGATTAAACAGCTTAGATGGCATACTTTCTCGGAACTGTTATTCTGTGAATTTGTTTTTCAATTAAATTACATACGACCCCTTAAACCAGCGACGGGCACATCTTAACTTCTCCAATGTTATTTTAGAGCATTTTTCTCAGCCTGCAAAACGACTTCATTTTATCAGTGCTATTCTGGACACTACAGTGATGAGACATTTTCCTCCATCACTAAGGATTCACGAGGTGGCCCTCTTTTGTCAAAACTCAACCGTGAATGCAATGTCTTAGGTGGGCCTGCCAGGGCGTATGACCTCCTTCATTTTTGTGGCACTCTAGAGGGTTATGAATAAGATTCCTGCTATTCTGCCACAAGGGCCAGTGAAACCAGTCCAGAAGATGTCTGTACCATCAAATTCTCTCAGTGCATGGCTGTCGTGTCGATGAAGACGTCACTAGTGCCAGGCCTGCATTACAGACACACCCATATCTGCAGGCTGAAAACTCTGCCTTCTGCCCCATGAGTTAGCCTTCATCTGCCCCTTAAGCTGTTTTCAGTTCTCCGCCACAGGGGGGTATCAGCTTCACACACATGGATGCTGCCTGTGGGTCTGCCAAGCATACTGTGTCATGACAACACGTTTTAAAATGTAAACTGAGAGCCTATCTCTTCCTGTGCTGCAGGCAACTATGGTGTAAACCAACACCCTCAGGCAACTTTTTGTTGTACACAAAGCTATGCAGATGTACTCGCCTAACCCCATATAAACCCCATTCATTCAAAATGTTACTTTTTTTTTTACCATGCCTATGATTGCACCAGCCGCAACCCCAACAGTATTTGCATTCTGTTATAAAAAAAAAAACATTCAAATTGAGTGTCTCCACATGTTAAACAGAGCTTTTTATCAGCACACCTCAACAACTCATGAATATTCATCTAGGTTCAATGAGGCACTGGAGTAACAGGGCTGACTCACACTTTTGGGTCTGCGAAGGCTAGTTTTAACATCCTGATTAAGCACTTTCACCTGAAGTTCCCAAGGTTTGTGGTGTTGGGAGGCTAGCATCCCCATTTTGCATCTATGTTCCATCCAGTTAGCCTTTATTCCATGGGTACAGGGGCATATGCTAATGCTGTAGGGCTCTTTGATGGAAGTACTCTATGAGCATGAGGGAATGGGATGGTTTCAGAACAGTGGCTCTGGGCAGTGTCCACAGTGTCTCCTGTTCGTTTAGCATTAGCAAGAATTCTGACCGTAGAAGCCAATGGCCTGATGAGGCTGCGACCAACAAGTCACCACAGAGCTCTGTCGGGATGTGCTGATGGAGATCTTTCCTAAGGAGGGCGCCACGTGTGTGTGGACCTGTTTGCTAGCAAGGTGAGCCGCAGGCGCAATCTGTGTTGCCCTCAGGTGGTTTCCCAGTGGTTTCTCTGGTGGTTTTTGTTGCAAGGAAGAATGATACGTAGGCCGGGTTATGTAAAACAGGATAGTTGATTTATTCATCAGGTTACTACCTTGTTGGTTGGTTACAGGAAACAAGTTAGATTCATATTAGGCCCCACCAGGAGCAGCCTCCTTGCTGCTCAGCCCATCCATTCCAACTGACTCTCTCTCCAACTCAAACACTCCAAACATTCCGATGACATCACCATAGGCTGAGCAGCAAAGCAGAGGACAGCAATAGGGAGGATGCACAAATCAAGTAATAGATTACAACACATCCCCCTCTATAATAATTAAAATAACATTAAGGTATGCAACTTCATAGCACACACTTACGACATGTAACAGATGTTGATTGCATGCAAGATGAAACACACACACTACACATGTCCCACAAATTCCTAAAAATCACATGCCCAAACCCCACCTAGAAAAGATGGAGAAAAGACAAGAAAAGCATTCCATTTTATAAATCAGTGAGTACACACCCACGTTAACTCAATATAGGGTAATAGACAACCACAACCACAAAATAGTGGTAAACCGGAGAAGCTTAGCAAAAGGAGTCTTCTCACATACGGACCCACAACACATAGCCCAAGCACCTCACACGAGGCAACAACCGTTCTGAGAGTATCACCAAAACAGGTACACCAGAGAAGCTTCGTAAGAAGGAGTCTACTCACACACGCACCCCAACAATGAGTGATTCACATACTCTCACAACACAATGAGGGGTCACTCAAACAACAGCCAACAAAGTGACAACTTATGTCATTCCACAAAACAGTGGTAAACTAGAGAAGCTTCGTAAGAAGGGTCTTCTCATACAAGCACCACAAAACAGTGAGATTCACGTACTCACAACGACAAGGGGTCAACCCAACACGTAGCCCACAAGTGACAACATAAGTCAACCCAACAGCCATAAGCTGGTGATAAACTAAGGAGCTAAAAACAAACCACACTAGTGGTGACTACACTACCCCAAAACACAGGGTAATACACACTCATAACCACGGAATAGTGGTAAGTGAGAGAAGCTTCAAAAGAAGTAGTCTTCTCATGTCGCACCCCAGACAATGAGAGTGACACACTCTCACAAAGCGCACAGACTAAACACCTCACACGAGGCAAAACTACTTAAAGGCATACACTAACATGACCAGGGACACTACACTCTCCCTCTATTCATACAGATGCAAGACAAAGACACTGCACTCTCTCACCCCCTCTCACCCTCAATTACATACAAATACAGGATCAGGTATATAGAGCAATGGAGCAAACGTGTGATACAACCATAAGAACATGTACAAACAACATTATGAAAGATGCACTGTCCCAAGAAAACAATAAGCTAAAATAAATGAAGTAGTCTCCGTGGTCTAGAAACAGCTGGGAAAAAAACAATCCATCATAGAAGATTTCCTCTTTTTTTTTTTTGGGAACTTGCTAAATTGCTGTAAAGACCAAGGATTGAAAGAAAAGTACGCTGGCAAGGAAAGAATCCCACGAAGAGTCGGCTTCCTCGAAAGACTCAAAAAAAGAAGGGTATTTAAAGTTAGAAAAGTCTGACTTGCCTGCGCTTCACTAATTTCCATGTTTATTCGACAGGAATGACCAGCAGAAAACGTCATCAGTTTTAAAACAAACATCGTGGTTGCAAAACATCCACAATTTCCTCCTTTATCCAACTGGTTCACAAGGTTAGGAGGCGGTCACCAGACATCAGAAAACGCCTCACAGTTTGTCCTCCTCAAAATGTAAACCGGAAGATTGCTGGAACACTGAAATGATCGAAAAACTTGGATGGCACATCGGCAGCGTACAACCGCACCAGCAAAAGGGGAAAGGAAATAGCGGCCGCCAACCACAAGATGGCGGCACGCACACGTGAAAAGTGCCGGGTGGCTCCAAGCACGTAGGTGAGGTAAAACGTCCAGCAACCTCACGAACATCGCAACCGTCACAAACCCTTCAGAGCAACTCCATGCGATACCAGAGCTCAGGTAAGGTGTGCGCGTGTTCACCAGCAGAATGTCACGCCTTTCAAATAGTGCGCACCGCAACGGCCATAGTCTTATCATGTGCGCATCCTATAAAATATCGCAATGCCACGATAAGAACAGTAATCTCACCTAAATGACTGGATCCCAACACTCCCCTGGTACATGCTCCTCCAAAAGTAAATCCAAACATGCAATTGACACCGTCCAATTAACAACTCGTCTCTGCGGCACTTCCCAAGACCTCCGCCAAACGTTGCCCCAAACAACTCAAACATAGGAAACAGTTGAGGTCAAACATTACTCCATGACCCGCACTGCAGCCCCTCACTTGATGTTCCTCTTGAGCACTAGGGAACAGAAGCGCTCGCTCCTCTTGAAGAGACCAGTAACAGGAAAAACTCTCTGAATGTAGCAGGGAGAGCTGGTACATTAAGGTTGGGTCACAGGAGGTAGAAAGTCCAGCAGTAGGACAACAGGCAGGTAGCAGGAAATTGATATCCAGGTCACAGATGCTCTCCCAATGCAGGTTACAGCAAGTTACAGCAGGCCAATACAGGGACAATGCAGCAGGAACTGGCACTTTAAATTGTGGGCGACCGATGGCAGGGTCACTGGTGGGGCTTGGGTGGGGATGCCAGTTTGCTGAGAACGTTGCTTTCACTCATAAAAGAAATTCTTTTACCTTAGAGTCCTTAAAGTCTTTAGTTCCTTTGGTCTTGCTTACTCCACGCGTAAGGTTCTTCCAGATCGTCGCCAGTGTTGCAAGGAAGAATGATACGTAGGCCGGGTTATGTAAAACAGGATAGTTGATTTATTCATCAGGTTACTTCCTTGTTGGTTGGTTACAGGAAACAAGTTAGATTCATATTAGGCCCCACCAGGAGCAGCCTCCTTGCTGCTCAGCCCATCCATTCCAACTGACTCTCTCTCCAACTCAAACACTCCAAACATTCCGATGACATCACCATAGGCTGAGCAGCAAAGCAGAGGACAGCAATAGGGAGGATGCACAAATCAAGTAATAGATTACAACACATTCCCCCCTCTATAATAATTAAAATAACATTAAGGTATGCAACTTCATAGCACATACTTACGACATGTAACAGATGTTGATTGCATGCAAGGTGAAACACACACACTACACATGTCCCACAAATTCCTAAAAATCACATGCCCAAACCCCACCTAGAAAAAATGGAGAAAAGACAAGAAAAGCATTCCATTTTATAAATCAGTGAGTACACACCCAAGTTAACTCACTATAGGGTAATAGACAACCACAACGACAAAATAGTGGTAAACCGGAGAAGCTTAGCAAAAGGAGTCTTCTCACATACGGACCCACAACACATAGCCCAAGCACCTCACACGAGGCAACAACCGTTCTGAGAGTATCACCAAAACAGGTACACCAGAGAAGCTTCGTAAGAAGGAGTCTACTCACACACGCACCCCCAACAATGAGTGATTCACATACTCTCACAACACAATGAGGGGTCACTCAAACAACAGCCAACAAAGTGACAACTTATGTCATTCCACAAAACAGTGGTAAACTAGAGAAGCTTCGTAAGAAGGGGTCTTCTCATACAAGCACCACAAAACAGTGAGATTCACGTACTCACAACGACAAGGGGTCAACCCAACACGTAGCCCACAAGTGACAACATAAGTCAACCCAACAGCCATAAGCTGGTGATAAACTAAGGGCTAAAAACAAACCACACTAGTGGTGACTACACTACCCCAAAACACAGGGTAATACACACTCATAACCATGGAATAGTGGTAAGTGAGAGAAGCTTCAAAAGAAGTAGTCTTCTCATGTGCGCACCCCAGACAATGAGAGTGACACACTCTCACAAAGCGCACAGACTAAACACCTCACACGAGGCAAAACTACTCAAAGGCATACACTAACATACCAGGGACACTACACTCTCTCTCCCTCTATTCATACAGATGCAAGACAAAGACACTGCACTCTCTCACCCCCTCTCACCCTCAATTACATACAAATACAGTATCAGGTATATAGAGCAATGGAGCAAACGTGTGATACAACCATAAGAACATGTACAAACAACATTATGAAAGATGCACTGTCCCAAGAAAACAATAAGCTAAAAT
The DNA here is from genome assembly GCA_963921515.1 of Calotriton arnoldi. Taxonomy (NCBI): domain Eukaryota; kingdom Metazoa; phylum Chordata; class Amphibia; order Caudata; family Salamandridae; genus Calotriton; species Calotriton arnoldi. The sequence continues at coordinate 13,650 of CAWUFW010021057.1, read as the reverse complement.
AAATGAAGTAGTCTCCGTGGTCTAGAAACAGCTGGGAAAAAAAACAATCCATCATAGAAGATTTCCTCTTTTTTTTTTTTGGAACTTGCTAAATTGCTGTAAAGACCAAGGATTGAAAGAAAAGTACGCTGGCAAGGAAAGAATCCCACGAAGAGTCGGCTTCCCCCGAAAGACTCAAAAATAGAAGGGTATTTAAAGTTAGAAAAGTCTGACTTGCCTGCGCTTCACTAATTTCCATGTTTATTCGACAGGAATGACCAGCAGAAAACGTCATCAGTTTTTAAAACAAACATCGTGGTTGCAAAACATCCACAATTTCCTCCTTTATCCAACTGGTTCACAAGGTTAGGAGGCGGTTACCAGACATCAGAAAACGCCTCACAGTTTGTCCTCCTCAAAATGTAAACCGGAAGATTGCTGGAACACTGAAATGATCGAAAAACTTGGATGGCACATCGCCAGCGTACAACCGCACCAGCAAAAAGGGGAAAGGAAATAGCGGCCGCCAACCACAAGATGGTGGCACGCACACGTGAAAAGTGCCGGGTGGCTCCAAGCACGTAGGTGAGGTAAAACGTCCAGCAACCTCACGAACATCGCAACCGTCACAAACCCTTCAGAGCAACTCCATGCGATACCAGAGCTCAGGTAAGGTGTGCGCGTGTTCACCAGCAGAATGTCACGCCTTTCAAATAGTGCGCACCGCAACGGCCATAGTCTTCTCATGTGCGCATCCTATAAAATATCGCAATGCCACGATAAGAACAGTAATCTCACCTAAATGACTGGATCCCAACACTCCCCTGGTACATGCTCCTCCAAAAGTAAATCCAAACATGCAATTGACACCGTCCAATTAACAACTCGTCTCTGCGGCACTTCCCAAGACCTCCGCCAAACGTTGCCCCAAACAACTCAAACATAGGAAACAGTTGAGGTCAAACATTACTCCATGACCCGCACTGCGAGCCCCTCACTTGATGTTCCTCTTGAGCACTAGGGAACAGAAGCGCTCGCTCCTCTTGAAGAGACCAGTAACAGGAAAAACTCTCTGAATGTAGCAGGGAGAGCTGGTACATTAAGGTTGGGTCACAGGAGGTAGAAAGTCCAGCAGTAGGACAACAGGCAGGTAGCAGGAAATTGATATCCAGGTCACAGATGCTCTCCCAATGCAGGTTACAGCAAGTTACAGCAGGCCAATACAGGGACAATGCAGCAGGAACTGGCACTTTAAATTGTGGGCGACCGATGGCAGGGTCACTGGTGGGGCTTGGGTGGGGATGCCAGTTTGCTGAGAAACGTTGCTTTCACTCATAAAAGAAATTCTTTTACCTTAGAGTCCTTAAAGTCTTTAGTTCCTTTGGTCTTGCTTACTCCACACGTAAGGTTCTTCCAGATCGTCGCCAGTGTTGCAAGGAAGAATGATACGTAGGCCGGGTTATGTAAAACAGGATAGTTGATTTATTCATCAGGTTACTTCCTTGTTGGTTGGTTACAGGAAACAAGTTAGATTCATATTAGGCCCCACCAGGAGCAGCCTCCTTGCTGCTCAGCCCATCCATTCCAACTGACTCTCTCTCCAACTCAAACACTCCAAACATTCCGATGAGATCACCATAGGCTGAGCAGCAAAGCAGAGGACAGCAATAGGGAGGATGCACAAATCAAGTAATAGATTACAACACATTCCCCCCTCTATAATAATTAAAATAACATTAAGGTATGCAACTTCATAGCACATACTTACGACATGTAACAGATGTTGATTGCATGCAAGGTGAAACACACACACTACACATGTCCCACAAATTCCTAAAAATCACATGCCCAAACCCCACCTAGAAAAGATGGAGAAAAGACAAGAAAAGCATTCCATTTTATAAATCAGTGAGTACACACCCACGTTAACTCACTATAGGGTAATAGACAACCACAACGACAAAATAGTGGTAAACCGGAGAAGCTTAGCAAAAAGGAGTCTTCTCACATACGGACCCATAACACATAGCCCAAGCACCTCACACGAGGCAACAACCGTTCTGAGAGTATCACCAAAACAGGTACACCAGAGAAGCTTCGTAAGAAGGAGTCTACTCACACACGCACCCCAACAATGAGTGATTCACATACTCTCACAACACAATGAGGGGTCACTCAAACAACAGCCAACAAAGTGACAACTTATGTCATTCCACAAAACAGTGGTAAACTAGAGAAGCTTCGTAAGAAGGGGTCTTCTCATACAAGCACCACAAAACAGTGAGATTCACGTACTCACAACGACAAGGGGTCAACCCAACACGTAGCCCACAAGTGACAACATAAGTCAACCCAACAACCATAAGCTGGTGATAAACTAAGGGCTAAAAACAAACCACACTAGTGGTGACTACACTACCCCAAAACACAGGGTAATACACACTCATAACCACGGAATAGTGGTAAGTGAGAGAAGCTTCAAAAGAAGTAGTCTTCTCATGTGCGCACCCCAGACAATGAGAGTGACACACTCTCACAAAGCGCACAGACTAAACACCTCACACGAGGCAAAACTACTCAAAGGCATACACTAACATGACCAGGGACACTACACTCTCTCTCCCTCTATTCATACAGATGCAAGACAAAGACACTGCACTCTCTCACCCCCTCTCACCCTCAATTACATACAAATACAGGATCAGGTATATAGAGCAATGGAGCAAACGTGTGATACAACCATAAGAACATGTACAAACAACATTATGAAAGATGCACTGTCCCAAGAAAACAATAAGCTAAAATAAATGAAGTAGTCTCCGTGGTCTAGAAACAGCTGGGAGAAAAAACAATCCATCATAGAAGATTTCCTCTTTTTTTTTTTTTGGAACTTGCTAAATTGCTGTAAAGTCCAAGGATTGAAAGAAAAGTACGCTGGCAAGGAAAGAATCCCACGAAGAGTCGGCTTCCCCCGAAAGACTCAAAAATAGAAGGGTATTTAAAGTTAGAAAAGTCTGACTTGCCTGCGCTTCACTAATTTCCATGTTTATTCGACAGGAATGACCAGCAGAAAACTTCATCAGTTTTTAAAACAAACATCGTGGTTGCAAAACATCCACAATTTCCTCCTTTATCCAACTGGTTCACAAGGTTAGGAGGCGGTCACCAGACATCAGAAAACGCCTCACAGTTTGTCCTCCTCAAAATGTAAACCGGAAGATTGCTGGAACACTGAAATGATCGTAAAACTTGGATGTCACATCGGCAGCGTACAACCGCACCAGCAAAAAGGGGAAAGGAAATAGCGGCCGCCAACCACAAGATGGCGGCACGCACACGTGAAAAGTGCCGGGTGGCTCCAAGCACGTAGGTGAGGTAAAACGTCCAGCAACCTCACGAACATCGCAACCGTCACAAACCCTTCAGAGCAACTCCATGCGATACCAGAGCTCAGGTAAAGTGTGCGCGTGGTCACCAGCAGAATGTCACGACCTTTCAAATAGTGCGCACCGCAACGGCCAAAGTCTTCTCATGTGCGCATCCTATAAAATATCGCAATGCCACGATAAGAACAGTAATCTCACCTAAATGACTGGATCCCAACACTCCCCTGGTACATGCTCCTCCAAAAGTAAATCCAAACATGCAATTGACACCGTCCAATTAACAACTCGTCTCTGCGGCACTTCCCAAGACCTCCGCCAAACGTTGCCCCAAACAACTCAAACATAGGAAACAGTTGAGGTCAAACATTACTCCATGACCCGCACTGCGAGCCCCTCACTTGATGTTCCTCTTGAGCACTAGGGAACAGAAGCGCTCGCTCCTCTTGAAGAGACCAGTAACAGGAAAAACTCTCTGAATGTAGCAGGGAGAGCTGGTACATTAAGGTTGGGTCACAGGAGGTAGAAAGTCCAGCAGTAGGACAACAGGCAGGTAGCAGGAAATGGATATCCAGGTCACAGATGCTCTCCCAATGCAGGTTACAGCAAGTTACAGCAGGCCAATACAGGGACAATGCAGCAGGAACTGGCACTTTAAATTGTGGGCGACCGATGGCAGGGTCACTGGTGGGGCTTGGGTGGGGATGCCAGTTTGCTGAGAAACGTTGCTTTCACTCATAAAAGAAATTCTTTTAACTTAGAGTCCTTAAAGTCTTTAGTTCCTTTGGTCTTGCTTACTCCACGCGTAAGGTTCTTCCAGATCGTCGCCAGTGTTGCAAGGAAGAATGATACGTAGGCCGGGTTATGTAAAACAGGATAGTTGATTTATTCATCAGGTTACTTCCTTGTTGGTTGGTTACAGGAAACAAGTTAGATTCATATTAGGCCCCACCAGGAGCAGCCTCCTTGCTGCTCAGCCCATCCATTCCAACTGACTCTCTCTCCAACTCAAACACTCCAAACATTCCGATGACATCACCATAGGCTGAGCAGCAAAGCAGAGGACAGCAATAGGGAGGATGCACTAATCAAGTAATAGATTACAACAGTTTTCACTCCAGATCACAACAGGAAGCAGTTTCAGAATGGGTTGGTCAATGCGATTAACCAGTACTGTGAGCAGGGTGCTAGCACAGCCACAAATAGAGGTGTCGAAGAGGAGGCAACGAAGGTGGGTATTGGAGGATACCCAATGGCAACGGTGACTTCTACTTGTAAGTTATTTAAAACAAAGTCTAGATAAAGTCAAAGTGGTTACCAATTGCTCTTGATGTGCATAGCAGCGATAAAAGAGGAACTGTTCAGAAAGATGCAAGTGCTAGAATTGTTTCAACATACCGAGGGGCAGCAAGCTGACCACGGAGGGCAGTGGGATGGGGGCAGGGCCGGCGCATCGAGAAGGTAGGACAAGTAGGAGGGGGTGCAGGGGCAGCAAGTTGACCACGGAGGGCAGCGGGACGGGGGCAGGGGTGGCGCATGGAGAACGTAGGACAAGTGGGAGGGGGCGCAGGGATAGCAAGCTGACCACGGAGGGCAGCGGGACGGGGGCAGGGGTGGCGCATGGAGAACGTAGGACAAGTGGGAGGGGGCGCAGGGGCAGCAAGCTGACCACGGAGGGCAGCGGGACCGGGGCAGGGGCGGCGCATGGAGAACGTAGGACATGTGGGAGGGGGCGCATGGGCAGCAAGTTGAGCACAGAGAGCAGGCGGGAGGGGGCAGGGGCAATGCACAGAGAATGGAGGGTAGGGGCAGCAAGAGAAGGGTAGGTGAGAGGGTCGTGGAGCAGGGGAAGCAAGCTGACATAGGGGGCAGCAAGCTGAGCACAAAGGTCAGTTAGCAGGGGCAGCACATGGAGAATGAAGGGCAGGCGGGAGGGGGAAGGGGCAGCAAGATGACTACAGAGAAATAGTGACAGCAAGCTGAGCATGGAGGGCAGGCAGGAGGGGGCAGGGGCAGTGCATGGAGAACAGAGCGGAGGCAGGGGCAGTAGGATGACCATGGAGGCACAAGGGCAGCAAGTTGAGCATGAAAGGCAGGCAGGGGCAGTGCATGGAAAGCAGAGGGCAGGCAGGAGGGGACAGGGGCAGTGCATGGAGAAGAGAGGGCAGGCAGGAGGGGACAGGGGCAGTGCATGGAGAAGAGAGGGCAGGCAGGAGGGGACAGGGGCAGTAAGATGACCACGGAGGGACAAGGGCAGCAAGTTGAGCATGGAGGGCAGGCAGGAGGGGGCTCACTAAGTGCACAGAGAATGGAGCAGGTTGGAAGGCGGGCACGGGCAGCAAGCTGAACTCAGAGGGAAGGTAGGAAGGGCAGAGTACAAAAAACTAGGGCAGGATCAGCACACAAAGAATAGGGCAGCACGGCAGGGGCAGCAAGCTGACAACGGAGGGGCAGCAAGCTGAGCACAGAGGGCAGGAGTAAAGGAGGCTGGGACAGCGCATGGAAAATGGCGGCAGGTGGGAGGGGGCAGAAGCAGCAAGCTGAGCTCAGACATTAAGCAAGAGGGAGACAGGGGAGCGCACAGAGAATGGGGCAAGGCAGTGCACAGAGAATGGTGCAAGGCAGTGTATGGAGAATGGGGGCAGGGCAGTGCTCGGAGAACGGGGCCAAGGCAGCGTATGAAGAATGGAGGCAGGGCAGCGTATGGAGAATGGGGGCAGGGCAGTGCACGGAGAACGGGGGCAAGGACAGCAAGCTGAGCAGTGAGAGCAGGAGGGAGGCTGACGTGCAGCAAGCTGAGCACATAGGACAGGTGGGAGTGAGGAGCAGCAGCGCACAAACAAGGGGGAGCAGGAGGAATGGGGACAGGGGCAGCAAGTTTACCATGGGGAGAGGCAGGGGCAGCAAGCTGAGCACAGAGGGGAGTAGACAGGGCAGCACACAGGGAATGAGGGCGCACAGGACAGGGGCAAGGGCAGAAAGCTGATCACAGAGGAGCAGAGGCAGCAAGCTAAGCCTGAAGGGCAGATGGGAGGGGCAGCGCAAGGTGGCATGACACAGAGGACGAAGGGCAGGTGGGAAGGGGCAGCGAGCTGACCAAATAGGGCAAGGGGCAGCAAGCTAAGCATGGAAGGCAGGTGAATAGGGGACAGGAGCAGCACACAGAAAAAGGAGGGCAGGGATGATGGGGCAGAAGCAGCAGACTGGCCATGGTAGGTGCAGCAAGCTGAGGACAGGAGGGAGTGGGGCAATGATAGTGCACAGAGAATGGATGTAGGGCAGGAGGAGGGCAAGGGTAGGAAGTTGACAAGGGTAGGGGGCAGGAAGAAGAGAGTCATGGGCAGTGCCTGTAGAACGAAGGGCACACAGGAGGGGGTAGAGGCAGCAAGCTGAGCACCGAGGGGCAGCAGGCTGGACATGGAGGGTAGGCGGGCGGGGGCATGGGCAGCGCATGGAAAACAGACGGCAGCCGGGATTAGTGTGGTAGCACGTATAATTACCTGATTTAGGGACTGGTAATCATTTGCTTCCATCCCTCTCACCCACTCCTCCCAGTCACGTTGTAATAGATCCAATCCTCAAACAGAACTCCATCCACTTCTTGTATAACCTCTGTAAGTACTGGACCGGCTTCAACCCAAAACATATAATCAGAGCATTCTTCATGTCCTCATATAGAAGATTGTCATTCTCAGTCATCCTTTGAATGATCTTAGTCCCTTTCTCAGGGAGGCCACTCAGTAGAGTTGCTGCCATGATCCTTTAGACTTCGAGCCTTACATGGGAGTTCCAAAATACGGATCCAGGCAAGAATATCATTGCCTGGGACATACATGTATATAATTTGCTTTGGTTCCTTGGTGGTGTTTTCCTTGGACTTGGAGGGGGACTATCTTCTTCTGCTGCCCCTCCCTCTCCTGTTCCTTCTCCTTCCTAGACCATTCTTCAAGTCTGTCCCTTCACTGCTCCTTATCTGCTTGGAGGGCCACTCTTAGCTTCTTCATTACAAATTCCCTTGCCTTCTCCTCTCCTAAATCCTTCGCTTCTTGGATCTTCAATGTCTCTGCAAGATCAGTCCCTCCATAGGAGGTGAATCCTGGGGTAGTGGAATCGTTAACTCTAGGGACAGGAGAAGGAGAAATTCTAGGGGAAGGTCTAGAGCACGGGTACTCATAGTACGGCCCGCGGCCGGCAAGCCTTCCTTGGCGGCCCGCGGACCTTGCAGACATCGTACCTGTGTTTTTTTAGTTTTTTTACAGAGTGTCAGCAAACACAGACTCTGCTCTATGGGGGCCGGGCGATTCCAGCGATAGTCCAAGTGGAGCTGCAGGGGCGCTAAGAAGAGGTGAAATACAACAAAGCCTCGTTATCATGCAAATGGTCTTTTAAAGACCTGTGAAGTACTCGGGTGCAGCTGTGTGTGTGCTCGGGAAGCTGTCTCAGCCCGGGCTGCCACACAGGCGGGGTGAGGTGACAGAGAATGATAGAGGACAGCAGGGTGTGAGAGCCGGGTGAGGTGACGGAGGGCAGCAGGTAGTGAGAGCCGGGTGAGGTGATGGAGGGCAGCAGGGAGTGAGAGCCGGGTGAGATGGCAGAGGGTTACAGAGGGCAGCAGGGAGTGAGAGCCGGGTGAGGTGACGGAGGGCAGCAGGGAGTGAGAGCCGGGTGAGGTGACGGAGGGCAGCAGGGAGTGAGAGCCCAGATGAGATGGCAGAGGGTGACAGAGGGCAGCAGGGAGTGAGAGCCGGGTAAGGTTACGGAGGGCAGCAGGGAGTGAGAGCCGGTAGAGATGGCAGAGGGTGACAGAGGGCAGCAGGGAGTGAGAGCCGGGTGAGGTTACGGAGGGCAGCAGGGAGTGAGAGCCGGGTGAGATGGCAGAGGGTGACGGAGGGCAGCAGGGAGTGAGAGCTGGATGAGGTGACAGAGGGTTGCAGGGAGTGAGAGCCGGGTAAGGTGACAGAGGGTTGCAGGGAGTGAGAGCCGGGTAAGGTGACAGAGGGTTGCAGGGAGTGAGAGCCGGGTGAGGTGACAGAGGGTGACAGAGGGCAGTAGGGAGTGAGAGCCGGGTGAGGTGACAGAGGGCAGCAGGGAGTGAGAGCCGGGTGAGGTGACGGAGGGCAGCAGGGAGTGAGAGCCGGGTAAGGTGACAGAGGGTGACAGAGGGCAGGGAGTAAGAGCCGGGTGAGGTGACGGAGGGCAGCAGGGAGTGAGAGCCGGGTGAGATGGCAGAGGGTAACAGAGGGCAGCAGGGAGTGAGAGCCGGGTGAGGTGTGCGTTAAGAGCCTGTGATGTGATGTTTCCCGCCAGCCTGTAGTCAGAGAGTTGAGCCAAGGCCAGGGAGCTCAGGCCTGGGAGGGAGACAAAGAGGGAGACAGAGAGAGAGGGAGACAGAGAGAGAGGGAGACAGAGAGAGAGGGAGACAGAGGGAGGGAGACAGAGAGAGGAAGACAGAGGGAGACAGAGAGAGGGAGACAGAGGGAGACAGAGAGAGAGAGAGAGACAGAGGGAGAGACAGAGGGAGACAGAGAGGGAGGGAGACAGAGGGAGACAGAGAGAGACAGACAGAGGGAGACTGAGGGAGAGACAGAGGGAGGGAGACAGAGGGACGGAGACAGAGGGACGGAGACGGAGGGAGACAGACAGAGAGAGACAGAGGGAGACAGACAGAGGGAGGAGGGCGACAGGCAGAGGGAGGAGGGCGACAGACAGAGGGAGACAGAGGGAGGGAGACAGATAGAGGGAGACAGAGGGAGGGAGACAGAGGGAGGGAGACAGGGAGGGAGACAGACAGAGGGAGACAGAGGGAGGGAGAGGGAGGGAGACAGAGAGAGGGAGACAGAGAGAGAGAGAGGGAGGGAGACAGAGAGAGGGAGGGAGACAGAGAGAGAGGGAGGGAGAGAGAGAGAGAGATAGAGAGAGGGAGGGAGACAGAGAGAGAGGGAGACAGAGAGAGAGGGAGACATAGGGAGGGAGACAGAGGGAGACAGAGAGAGGGAGACAGAGGGAGACAGACAGAGGGAGACAGACAGAGGGAGACAGAGGGAGAGACAGAGGGAGGGAGACAGAGGGAGGGAGACAGAGGGACGGAGACAGAGGGAGACAGAGAGGGAGACAGAGGGCGACAGACAGAGGGAGGGAGACAGAGGGAGGAGGGCGACAGGCAGAGGGAGGAGGGCGACAGACAGAGGGAGACAGAGGGAGGGAGACAGATAGAGGGAGACAGATAGAGGGAGACAGATAGAGGGAGACAGAGGGAGGGAGACAGGGATGGAGACAGACAGAGGGAGACAGAGGAAGGGAGACAGAGGGAGAGAGAGGGAGGGAGACAGAGCGAGGGAGACAGAGAGAGGGAGAGGGAGGGAGACAGAGAGAGGGAGGGAGACAGAGAGAGAGCTAGAGATGGAGGGAGAGAGAGAGATTGAGAGAGAGGGAGGGAGACAGAGAGAGGGAGGGAGACAGAGAGAGGGAGAGAGACAGAGAGAGGGAGGGAGAGATAGAGAGAGGGAGGGAGACAGAGAGAGAGAGAGAGATGTGTATGCCGGGTCCGGTGGCTCAGTGGACGAAGGCGTCCGCTGTAGGGGCCTGTGTTCCACCTCATGGTCAGTTTTGTTTTGCTCTAGCCCCGCCCCCTCCCCCAATGACCCCGCCCACACCGGTGCGGCCCTCGGTCACAAACCACACTGTAAATTTGGCCCCCGAGAGAAAGTTTGTGAGTACCCATGGTCTAGAGGAAGCCTACACCGAAGGACATTGAAGACCTATGACAACAGTGCTCTTCTCTAAGTTTTCTACCACTTCCTCACCATTTGTTGTAGTGGCCTCTTCTTCAATACGTTTTTTGGTGGCTAACTAAGTGTTTCCTGTCCTTAGGCCTTGAGACCTTCCACCCCAAGTCAGCACACATTTATTTTAATTTAGCTATGATCAGTCCTTGCAGTTCAGATTCCTCCCCTTTGTTATATGCCATTTTATGTACACCTTATGGTTATCTACTGGACTCATCAGCTGATATGTGTCTACTGAGTCTGAAGTCTAGTGATCTAACACCGCTTGCCCACCAATGTGAGGACTGTTTTTCTGAGGCACCAGGGCAGTTGGGGGTTACTGGTCTCCAGCTGCATCAATTGAATTGATGACCCCTAGTGTCCTTGGATCACAGTACTACTGGACCCTAAAGTGGATACCCAAGTACTCCTCTCCAGCACTGGACTCTCTAAGGGTAGCGAGGCAGAGCAGTTCAAAGGTTAATTCAAGGACGTGAGATGGGTTAAACATTCAGAAGAAACCATACTCCGTAAAACTAGCTAATGAGATCAATGTCCAGTCAGTGCTATACTTTAAAAAACAAAAGTACTTTAAAACATACAAGAACAAGCATTTGCAATGCAATAGGTCTCGCATTTACGCGAGTTTGAGCTATTGACATTGCAAATAACAATGCCTTTTATTTTTGTTTTCGTTTTTAAAACATAAATAAAAGGCATTGTCATTTACAATGCCAATAGCTTAAACTCGCGTAAATGCGAGACCTATTGCATTGCAAATGCTTGGTTGTCCTGTCGATCCTGCTCCCTTGGCTCTCAGAATCCATTTGTTGTCTTCAACTTTAGCAGCTTCAACATCTCTGGTCCATTTGTTTTCAGGTGGTAGAGTGGCTGTCTCGAGTGAGTTCAGATGTGGTGTTCTCGAAGATTCTTCACTCGCTGTCTTTCGAAGCCTTCCAGCCAGCATCTTCCTTCCCTTGCGGGGTGGTGTCTCACTGTCCTTCCAGCTTCTACTAATGCCCCCTTCCTCCTTGCTCAGGCCCTTTGCCTATTGCCATGACAAGTACTTTTGGGTCAGGTCCCTGCCTGCTCTGTAGCTAATAAAAAACGAGTTTCATTCTGACATCCAGTTTTTCCTTCTACTACCCTAACTTGGGGCAATTGTGAAAACCTGGTGTCATGGAGCCCGGTGCGGCCTTAGCGGAATATGAATGTAGAGAAGGTAAAGTTAAATCCATGTCGTGACGTTTTGAGATGGGAACCTTTCACACCTAGGTTGTGTCCTAACCTTTGGTTTGAACTTCCTTTTGTCCCAGATCTTGGTAGCCCACTTTTAACCATAACGGAAGTAGGACCAGTGATTCCTTTGGGAAGTAGGTTTACTGGAGGGATCCGTTGTGCTAACTGTCATCAAGCTCGGTGATATTCACCCTGGTTGCTGAGATACGTTGCTAAAATTGGGCAGGGGGTTGCCAAGACACTGTTATAGCAATTTCTTTTTCAAGGCATGGTTGCTAAGAAACCTGATGTCTGTTTTAGAAGTTACGTGCGCAGACTTTGCAGTCTTTCTGTTGTAAATGAGTGAACTGCTGAGAGTTAATTATTTCAGCAAAACATAGTGCATATGCGTGTTCTGCTCATGAACAGTATTTCCCTCTGGTTAACGTGAGCTAACAGCTCAACTTTACCTTACACCTTTAGTACATCCTAGAGGGCAGCTGTAATATTTGTTGATCTATATCTTTAGTGTTCTATAAATCTGTGGGGTAAATAAATCCCTGTGCTTTCTGAACTATAGCTTTTGCTGAACTTTGAGCCCTAGTTATAGGGCCGAACCGCAGGCGAAGGTCTATAATCCAGTTTAGGGCTATGGTAGAATGTTTTAAATTAAGTAGGGAGAATCGAAAAATAATTGGAGAAGGCATCTGATACCAACAGTTATTGGACATGAGCCATTCTATTGTCTTCAATGCTGCTTCCAACATTCCCGTGCTCTGTTGAGTGCTCTTTGATTGTCATGCTGTATCTGAGGTTTCTGCTAGTCCACGTTGCCACCCCAAAGGGTCAAGAGCCAAGTAAGATCTTTTGACACTTTAAAACACTTCGCTATTGTCTGAGACTTGCAATAGCAGTGGTAATTTAAATGTACTCACAATTGAACTTGCTGTTAACCACGCCCTCCCCTAGGATACAGTGAAAAGGACTGACATGCCTATCTCAGTTTTTTACCTCTACCCCTTACACACAACTTGATTTGACAAGATGTGAGAAACTACTACCAGAAGACCTGTATCTCCAGGGCTCAACCATGGAAGCAGAAAATGTGAGACCACCTGACAATCAAACTCACGCCCATTCTGAAAAGTGGATGGTGGTTAATCCCAGCAACAACCCTTTCACCCACCATACTCCTTAAACTTGTCATAGCGCAGCAATATCTTTGCAAGTTAATAGCTAAAGCTGTGTGATAAGTCAAACTGAACAAGGTTCTCTGACTGCGAGTTAGTAGTCAGACCTGCAATCCCTCTAGGAAACTTCAGAAGACTAATTCACCCTTGTTAAATAGTCCGTATATAAGCATTAGTAACCTATGAGATCTCTGCTGCCTGTGGAGTGGTACATTATGAAATGCCATGACAGTGACTGCTTGATTGAATGTAAATCTCGTCCCGCTAACCTAGAGAGTGGATTCAGTTCTTTCTACAGAATCGCAACCAACAGATTAACAGAGGACCCTTGCAAGCATTGGAAAACGGATTACTCGCTGAGTAATTGGGGTTCCACTTTGCAACCACTAGTTAATTTTTTGTTATTTATGTGTACCCCCCTCGTACATGTGATTGACCAGCAGTGCATGCATTTCCAGACGTATGTAGACAATATGTAAGTTCATCTCAGATTAGAGTATGTTCCAGGGCCCAGTTCAATTATCGCACAATTTTTTCATGACGTTTGCAGCTGAAGAAGGGTCACATTTGTGTCAGTGGCTCTAAAAAACAAGCATTGAAAATGCAACAGGTCTCGCCTTTATTTAAGTTAAAGCAATTTTGTTTGTGGATGGGGTTGCTTTTCAGCTTTGCTTTTATTATTGTTTTTTGAAACTTGTATGTACATAATATGCATATGTATGCATATATATATGCATATGTATGTATGCATTTATATCTGCATTTATATAGATATGCAGATGTATATATATGTTTATATATGTATATATATGTATGTATATATATATATACATATAGATATATAAATGCATATATATGTATATATGAACGGACATATATATATATATATATATATATGTACATATTTATATACATTAATATACGTATATATATATATGTATATATATGTACATATATATGTATGGATATTTATATGAGTATATATGCATATATATATATATATATATATATGTGCATTTATATAGATATGCAGATGTATCAATGTTTATATATGTATGTGTGTATATATATATATATATATATATATATCCAAATTGAATTTCTCCTACTGTCTCC